>JBAMDO010000344.1:0-37927 GCA_037074765.1 Mansonella perstans | reverse complement strand
TTTCAAAAATTACAGTTCTAAAAATTATTAATTGTCAGTGCACTGATTGCAAAAAAAAAATTTACAGAATTGTTGTACAGTGCTTGAAATTTAGTTCAATTTATCAAATTACTATAATATCGATTTCATGAAAAACAAGAGATGATGAGTGAATAATAGTAATTGATAATAAATCAAGGTGAAACTTACAAGAAAACAATTAATCAATTATTTAAATTTGTATTAAGAAAGGTTAAAGCGAAAAAAACTTATACTTAATTAATCAATAACGTGTGCATTTAAATATGTATTAAGAAAAGCTAAAAGAGAAAAAAAATGAGTAGAATTTCTATTACGACCTTAATGATAACCGCTCTTAATCCAAACTCTCTATTAGTCTATAAGTAATTTGCTGAATAAATTGTTACTTAACTAATCTCGTATTGATCTCTTTCCCTCCTTTTCGTTTTTTTTTTTTTTTTTTCCGGTATATGCAATGTAAAAAGTTTTTCCTGGAATTTTCCATGAAGAGAAAAAAGAAATTATAAAATACAATATATACTAATAATATTATTTCAAATTCATTTTAATTTTTCTAAATTTATTTAAATTTCTCTAAAATTAACCCTTTAAATATTTATTTATATGCTTTAATTAATTAAATTTCTTCTTTTTTTTTGAACTTTTTGATTTGTTAATAAAATCTTTTCTTTTTTTCATTTTAATTAATTGATGTCAAAGTTTATTCAAATATTCAAATAATCATCCAATCAATGCAAAGAATCATTTTTGTTGGTATTGCAAAGGCATACTATTTTACAAGATCCAATCAGCAACGTACTATTCGCTGCATATATGATACCGTATAACAAAATTCACATTGTTCAATGTATCACATTTTAAAATATGTCAATTCGTTAACAATAATTATCCGATGAATTTTTCACCAATATAAATGTCAATCTTATCAAATAAATTTTTTATACATACATACATGCATACGCATGCATGCAGGATTTATTACAAATCTAAAAGAATTCCTTCAAGTAGCGCTCCTTTATTATTTTAATTTTTTTCATTTTAATTTAATCCATTTAAATTTACAATGCTAATTTTTTCCTTAATTAATTTTTGTAAAATTACTGAAATCTAATGAGCAAAGAGTAATTTTTAATAGATATTAATTATAAAAAGAAAAAAAAAAGTTATGTGTATTTGCTTATTTTTAAAATTTTGATAATTTTATTTCAATTTGTTTCCTTCATTTTTTTCTTTCTTTGATAAAAATTTATACTACCATATTGATATGGTATACTTATGTCATACTTGCCAATATACTTATCAATATGTTGCTTATGATTATATTACTCATGATTCCACTTTGTTTTTTTCTTACTTTGTAAATTCAATTGAAATTTTTTGGAACAATTATTAACTTTACTGTAATTTATAGAACGCATCCAAATTCTACGCTTAAAATGATTGTTTTAAAGTTAAAAAAAATGACAAAAAAAAGTTGATCGAATAAATTCATTCAATCAATTCTATTGTAAATTCATTCAGTCACTTTTTTTTTGTTTTCTTCAGTTTTTTATTCTATTAAACAATTATCAGTGATAACTAGATAATCTAACAGTAACTGTTAACTCAATTTTTGCTAGATCATGAAAAGTTTTTATTTGATGCATTATAGTTTAGTTGGCTATTGTTGTTGTTGTTTTATTTCTTGCGTTATTGTTGTTGCTATTATTATTAGTGTTATTATTGTAATAACTAATACAATTACAGTATCAATTCATTAACACTTTATTTTGCTTTGATTTACAACTAATAATGATGAAGATGATAACTGATAGTAATAATTTGGCCACGGTCATCTTTTGAGAAGGGAAATAATGCCTTAAATGTATTACTTTAGTAAATAACAATGCAGTAATATCTTCAATAAATCATTTCAAATCATTTTATTAGGATGAAAAATTTAAACTTGCAATAATGAATAGTTAAAAGAGAGAACGAAAAAAAAAGGTTTGATTTATTAAAATTTTATCAACAGTTGTATCCATTTAATAAAGTATGCGTTTGATCACTTTCGGAAACTTATATGTTAATTATTTCCATTTCTTTACAAATTTTTATCAACATGAGAGTAAGAGAAATAATTGATTTAGGATTATTACAGTGTCTGAATACAATGTCAGATTATTACAGTATGTGAAAGAAATGATTACAGTATATGACTAAATCATACAGAAAGTGAAAAAAGTTTTTTTTTCTTTTACGCCATTTTCATGAAAATTGGATCAGATTCTTTTAAATTTGACTGTTCATCATTTAACAGATAGACTGTTGATCCTGCTGTACCTGCATTAGCATCTCGATATTGTAGATATCTTTGGCCATTGTCCTTTCCGGAATTAACTTGAGCATATTGAAGTCCAGTATATTGCAGAAATTTGGGATATTGCACAGCTGGGACATGTTGCGGAGCTGAGAGATATTGCGGCACTATGGCAACTGGCTGCACCTGAGGTTGTTGTTCTGGAATTATGGCAATTGGCTGCACCTGAGGTGCTACAACTTCAGAATATTGAACAATTTTAGGCAGCGTTGCCAAAGGTAAAGCGGTTTGCGCTGGTTGCTGCATTTGCTTCACAGTTGGACACCACCAATAACTTTGTTGGTCATAACCAGGAATAGTGTATGCTGGTGTTTCGGTTTTTAGTTCTTTTGGTTGCTCAGATTGTTCCGATCGCGGGAAGCAAAAGGGTGGCAACATTGGTGAAACATTCCACATCATCCTTTCGCCGTTTAATTGTTCAAATGTAACACCTAAAATATTTAGTTAATTAATACTGTGAAAAAAATATGAAAATGCAATTTAAATTTTAATTTCAAAAATTTTAATATTTTAATTTAAAAATTAATTTATTTTTGAACTTTATAAAATTTTTAAAACATCAGTTTACTTTTTTTCACTTTTATAACTATCAATAAATGCTTCTTTCTGTGACAAATTTTGCTTTTAATAATTTGTTAAAAATTTAAGCAGCTGCTTGCTTGATACTTATGTAAATGAATTGTACCAATTAAAACTTGCTTATTTTTATGAACTACTAATTATTATTATTTTACCTGGTAAAACCTTGGCATAACATTGTGTTATTGCTGGAAGAAGTATGAAACAAATCCATTTCAATGAATCCATCATAATTGATATTTTGATTTGATCAAGCACAAATTCAAATCGCTAATCGCTAAATTATGTTATTTGCTATAATAAAATAAAATGATTGACAATCGTTGCAAGAACAATAAGACAAATAGAACATTAATTACTTTCACAGTTCTAAACAAATAAGAATTAAAAATTCATTTTTTTTTTTGAGAAAAGATAATTACATAGGAAAAATTTATGTGTAATTTGCTTAAATCAGTTATCTTTTTTTTTGCAAATTAAGGAAATAATGAAATTAATTAGTTAAGCAATTAGGAGAATGAATGCTCAACAATGTATGTGTTCCATTTGTTAAAGGGACGGGGATTATTGATGTTTTTTGTCTTGGTATTCGGTTTGGATGTAATATTAATTTCTTGATGAGATGAAAAGCATGAGTAAAATTGAAGGTATGATGAGAGTATGGTACTTGATCAATTGATTTCTGCTTTGACCTTTGGCAAGAGTTCAAAATATATACATATATGATCGTTAATGAATTAGGAATACGTCAAAATTTTTGAAGAATTTTTTTTTTATAATTTTACAATTGATCCTTCTATCATGATTCGCCAAACTTTTTCTCTACTGCTCATTTCATTAAGCGCTGCTTCCTGCTTTCCTTAATTAATCTTAATTACCTCTCCTATATCATCATCATTATAGTGCATGTGCAAATATATTACAAGCCTTCCTAGAATTTTCTCTAACTATTTCTTCTTCCAGCCATAAATATTTATCCATTCCCCCTCAAATATCAAAATAAGCATTTAATTAGCATTAATTAGTTGCTAAATTTCAATTAACCTTAATTTATCACCCCGCTATTATCATCATTGTAGTGCATGCACAAATATATTACAGGTCTTCTTAAAACTTTCCAGGACCATTTTCTTCTTTCAGCCATAAATATTTATCCACCTCCTCCCAAATATAGTAACTAGCATTTAATTAGCATTAATTAGTTACTGAATCAAATTCAACAAATAATTAAAAATGTGTGCGAAAGGAAATGCACATTAACAAAAATTTTTCCAGAACAAAATTGGACAAACACAAAACCAAAAGTCAAATCGGTGAAGAAGCTTTTTGATGAAATTTTTATGGAATGGAAGAAAGAAAAAATTCTTTTCCGAAACACGAATGAAATTTAGCTTTTTTATTGACGCACAAATGACTTTTTATTTAAATACAAAAAAAAAAAAAAAAAAAAAAAAACGCAACGGAAATTGAATGTTATACCATTTTCTTTGCAAAATAAATTAAAAATAAAAAAAAAAAGAACTTTCTAAAACAAAAGTGAATGAATTTGAAAAAGAATTTTCACATTTCAAAATTTTTTGAATTAAATTGAAATAAATAGAAATATTTTCGAATTTAATTGAAACAAATAGCAAATATTTTTGAATTTAATTGAAGTGGCAAATATTTTTGAAAATAAAAAATCATTGACCATACATTTCTCTCCTGATGAATTTAAACTTTGCTTGTCTTAAAGTAAAATTTTTGAAAGACAAAACATTTATAATGTGTACAAAAGAAATTTGCATAAAGTTTTATATATATATATATTTTTTTTTTGCAACATTCAATGATCAATGGATCAATGTGTACAATGTATAGTTGTTAGCTAACATGAAAAAATTAAAAAAGCTATGCTAATCGTTTTAGTTCATATTCTATCAAATTAATATCTACATTGACTGATTCATTGATCATCAATCATTATTTAAAACAATTTAATGAAATTGTTGACATAATCTTCTTATCGGATTATTTTTTCGCTTCCTAATTTTTTTGCTTTAAAATGAATGATCTAAACAGATGATGCGTTAATTTATTTGATAAATATAAGGGAGGAATATTTCATATCAAATACTGTCAAGGCAAAATTTGAAATATGTAGCAAAAAGTTACGCAGTAAAATCCTCATATTGCACAAATTAAAAAAAAACAATAAAACTCACTGCAAAATAGGAAAGAAAAAAAAAGATAGCTCTAACTAATTCCATCTTGTAATGGTAATTTATTTATTTAAGAAATTTTTACTTTGAAAATGTAATTTAGAAAAAAAAGGTAATATAAACATAACCTAATTAATAACAAATTTATCGTTACAAAAGAAGATAACAAAAAATGATTATTAATGAAAAGTGTTTGAAAATTTTCTAAGTCAATTTTAATCTGAAATTATCGTTTTATGAATTCAAATTAAATAAATCTGAATCAGAACTTCAGTTTGAAATTATTGTTTCGTGAATTTAAATTAAATAAACCTGAATTGGAATTTCAATCTGAAATTATCGTTTCATGGAACATATATTGAATAGTCTGAACTAAAATTTCAGTCTGAAATTATTATTTTATGAATTTAAATTAAACAAATTTGAACTAAAATTTTTTACACTAAATGACATATATATAATTTGATCAATGGGTAAAAAAGAAACGGAAAACAAAAAAACAAAAACAAAGCAGGAAGCAAAATAATTTAGGACCTAAAATTAAGTTTTCCTTAATTTTATTTTTCTTCCATTTTATTAAATTTACCCAACAGCTTTGTATGTGTATGACAAATTTTCATCAAATCAACACCATTATCCTTTATCCATCCATCCAACATTTCTTTTTCCGTCGTTGAGTAACAATTCTTAGTGCATACTTAACATTACTTCAAAGTTTTCTTGTTCTTTTCCAACTCTGAATCAAATCATTCAATACGATCAGCATGCTTACCGTATGTTCAATACCATCGGCATACTTACAGCAACATCACAGTATGCCTTTAATGATATAATCTGTAAAAAAAAAAAAAACGTCCCTCCATTGCAAGCCTTATGGATTGCCTTCTGCGGTAAATTTTGCATTACCACTCATCAATCCTAAACTTCATAATCGCTTTTCGGGGAAACTTTTGCATCATCTAGAACTATCTAGAATTAATATCTAGAACTTCCTTCCAAATGATTGCTTCTTTTCAGTAAATTTTTTTTGCTTAAAAAAGTGTTTACTAAAAAAAAAAAAAAAAACAGTACCTTTTTTTCTTTTTTTTTTTGTTACAACTATTCCATATTTTTTTTCCTTTCGTTTCACAATTAATGAAGTGTATATGATATTTTGCAAAACGATCTGAATTACAATTTATTTAGTCGTTTCATGAAATGCAAAAAGAAAAAAACATTAATAATTTTAAAGTCTTTTTTTTCCTTCTCTTCTCTTTCTCTCTTTCTTAATTTTACTGGACAGACAAAAAATACTTATTTAAATACTTTTGAATAAAACAATTTCAAATATTTCCAATTCAATTTAATAAACGTATAAAGAGTATAGTAGTAAAAGTAAGATGATGATGATGAGTTAGTTTCAGGGAATGTATAAAATTGAAAATTGCTGCAATAAAAGGTGCACAGGTAGATAGATAGATTAATGCGCACCGGCTATACATATATAGGTGGATGAAAACAATTATGATGGTTGATGTACAACACATACACATGTATATAGATATGTGTGTGTTCGGGATGTGTCTATATATATATATATTTATAATTTTAATGAAATGATTTGGAAAAAAAAGGGAAAAAAAACCTCCTTATACGTTCATTGCTTGCACAGCATCATTAATATATATTATAAATTAACAATAAATAAATAAATAAATAAAATAAAAAGACGATAGATGAAAGAAGAAATCATCAAATTGTTGGGAAAAAAATGAAAGATAGCAAAGAAAGAAAGAAAAAAAATGATTAAAAACAATGTTAAAAATTGATAGCAGGTACCAGAAAAACAGAAAAAGAGTACTGGCAAAATTAATTAGCAAATTTAGTAACAAAAAAAGTAATGAAGTAAGTAAATAATTACTATCAGAGCAAAACAGTAACAGTAATCATTATCTGCTGTCCTCATTTCCTAAAAAAAAAAAAAAAATGACCAAGGTTTTTTTAAATTTAAAATAGCTTAAACTTTTAAAAACACAGTAACAAAAAAAATGTGAGAACAATATGATGACAAAAAACAAAAATGTGTATACCAGTAATAAACAATATGAACAATTTTTCAAATTCTCTATTCAATAATAATCAGCAATAATAATAATAATAATACCTGTTTTTTTTTTAATCAGATATTGTTATTCTAAATTTTAAGTGAATAATCAAATGGCAGATCATAAATACCACTCCGAAAAGAAAAATCAAACAATGAATTCTGTTCTAGCAAAAAAAAAAAAAAAAAAAAAAAAAAAAAAAACAAAGTTGGAAACTGTGCCAACGTTAAATCAGAGCAATTCAATTCATAAGGAAAAAAGGCATCATTGGTAATATTTTGAGAATTCATTTAACATAATTTTTTTTTCCTTTTTTTTATGTAAGGCAGGTCAAAAATTGAAAAACTTTTCAATTTTGCTTCTCTTTCCATAAAAATCATATGGTGGCATTTTGAAAATTATTTCACTCTTTTAACGATAAGCCGCGTTTTGCATCATCCGTCATATCAGAACCTGAAATTTAACAAAATTTAATACTTATCGAATTTATTATTATTGTAAAATAGTATTATAACTAGTAGATTCAATATCAAGCTATATTATGAATTCACTCATTTCTCCACTACACCTACCTGATCATTCCTTCTGTTATGGTTATTGTTGCAAAATTTTAAATGCAGGAAAAAATTTTTGATCAAAATATTGAAGAAATTTAAGGTAGAAGAAAAAATATTAGGATGAATGCCCGATGAAAATGACGAGAATTATAGCGGATAATTAAAACAAGGAAAAAATTAAATAACGGTTTAAAAATAAATACTTTTTTTTAAAAAAAAAAGGTTTAAAAAATTTTTACTAGAGAGCATTAAAAAAAAAAATCAGAATTAAAATTAACATATGAGGATATTATTCATTCCTATATAATACAATTATTATTACCTTCAGTTCCTATGCTATCCAAATCATCATGTGGACTGCTATTACGTAAATGAACACGTCTACCGCTCAGCAAGGCATCACGAACTGGACGTCGTTGTCCACGTAAACTGGTATTATCACGAGCTAATGTATCATTTGCCGCATTTAAATCATCGATCATACGTTGTAAATTTCGTGCTTTTGTCTGTTCTCGTATCAGTTCTTCTTCCATCTCATCAAGTCGCCGCCGAATTTGCCTTACTCGAGTTTTTTCTCTTTCTGCCTACAACGCAAGAGAAACGATTTCTTGGGAAAAAATAAAACGAAGTAAATATATATATATATAAGCTAAGATCACAAGGAATCTGCCTACAAAGTGAGAGAAATAATTTCCTGGGAAAAGTAAAAAGGAAGTAATATATATATAAGTTTAAGATTATATGAAAAAAAAAAATCATAACCTGTTCCTTATTTTGTTCAGTATTTCGTCGTTCATCTTCTAGCTGCAAAATCGCATCAGCCAAACGTTTCTCAATACGTCGATACTTGAATAGTAATGTTTTTGAAATCAAAATGAATGAATATAATATGGAATTAAATTCCAGAAATCTTTCTACAAAGAAATCTCATTGTCTTTTTTAATTCACTGAGAAAAGGAAAAAAAAAAAACATTTCCTTAAATATGTCACAAATTGTTAACACAGCTGAGGCCAAAATTAGTTACACTTCATCCAAAACCCTCAATAAGATGATTCATAAAAGTTATTTGGGACATTACACGAGATTACCTATCGCACGATAGTCCAAATAATGCTAGCTATTTTTAAACTGTTCCGTTAAATTAATTCGGTGAATACGTTGGGAAAAGTGTTAAACATTCTACATATGTAATATTCTTTATTGATTTGATAGTTACTTTTCCTTTTTGTAAAAAAAACCAACACAAATCAACTTTATAAGCTAAAATAAATATGTTAAACTATAACAAGCAAATATTACGAATGATATCGATATTACTAACTTGTCGTGTAGCGTTAGCACGTTCTTGGCTTTCTGCATTATACTGCTCTTCCAAGTACTGTATCTTTGCTTCAAGTGCAGCTATTTGAGCTCTAGCACGAGTTTGTGCTGATGTTTCCAATTCCGATACTTTATTTTTCAGTTCACGATTTGCCCGCTCCATTGCTTGCTTTTCCGTTTCCAGTTTTTGTGTTGTAGAACGTTCGACCGATAATTCCGTGGTTAATTGTTCAACCTTCGTGGAAAAAAAATACAATAATTAATTACTCAAAAGAAAAAGAAATTGACTGTGAGATTATTAAGTACTGAGAGTAACCGAGATATTGAGAGCAAACATAAACTATTTTAAAACAACGGATATTTTATCCCTAAAATGGCTAATAACTATCGCTAAATAAAAAAAACGAATAAAATTTTTTGTTAAATTAAACTTTGTTAATTTTTCATTACTAAATTTCCGTCTTTCTCACCTGCATCTGTGCCTTACGCTGTTTATCAAGCGCTAATTCGGCAAGACTTTGCTCCTCCTCAACTTCTTCCTCTAAAGCAGCAACTTTTGCTTCAAGTCTTCGACGTTCATCAACATTCATACCACCACCTCGATTCCTTGCATCTTCTAACTCATCCTTTTCCGCTTCCAACTGCCTTTTTTGACTCATCAAACTTTCATTAGCTTCCAACAATCGAGCATTTTCAGCATCAAGTGTACGTAATCTACAAAATAACTCCAAAATTGGAAAGGAAACCCTACAAGAGGAATAAAAAAAAACGAGAATTATTAACATGTAAGAAAAGAAACAAAACCAAAAACAAAAAATGATGATTTTAACACTTCATATAATAATTCCATTTCTCACGATATAATCAGATAATATATTACTTCGAATGAACGTAGAGAGAGTAAACAAGTAAACTTTTGTTTACCTCCGTTCCATTTCACGTAAAGAATTTGCAAGCTCTTCTTTTGATTGCCGAACTTCTTCATTTTCATGCTGCATATCTTTAATAATTTGCTGATATTTTTTAAACTGCCGACCATAATCATCTTTCAATCGATTGGCAAGTTCTAATTGCTGCTCCATTTCCATCAATTGTGATTCAATCTTCTTCCTATTCGAAACCGCACCAGTCTAAAAATGAATTTAGCAAATTCACTGCGCGGAAAAAATCACTGCAATTTACTGTTCCTTGGAAATTTCTCAATCATAGCGTAAAAGCTAAAATTCGTAAAAAAAATTTTACGCGTGTACGACGCTCATTTTCAAGCTCATTTTCGAGATCTCGGATTTGTTTCAGTAATGAACGACGTTTCTCCTCACTTTCTTGCTCTTTTGATGCCAGCATCCTTTCTTGCTCACTTTTCAAAGCCTATAATGCAATTAAAATTTTAAGTTGATCGCATGCTTTCATTAATTTAACTGTAAGCTAATTAAAAAGGAAAAGAAAATAGCTATAGCTTAGCAATGCACAAATGAGAACCTGAAGGTTGACATCCAACCGAAGTCGAGCATCTTCCGCTATTTGAACAGCATCTTCTAGTTCTTCAACTTGCGCTCGTTGTTCTTGCAATTCTGCTTCCAATTGACGTTTTGCTTTCTCTAACTCATGAACATTTTTTCCTACATCATCCTTTGAGGATACCTGAAGAAAATTATCCATCTCTAAAAAGAAAAAAGTTCCAAAATCATCCAAAATTTAAGCACTACTGCAAAAGCAATTCTCAGTTTCTACACATCCATATTATTGCTACTAAATTTTCCCAAAAAAAAAAATTTTTTTTCCCACATTTTTTTTTTTTTTATTATTTAAAATGATATGACTTTTTTAAATCACTGCTTTTCATCTATCCTTCCTTCTATGCAAAACTAACCGATTCATCAAGTTCCATTTGTAGCATACGTTTGACACGTTCCGATTCTTCCAACTGAGATCGTAAGCTTTCAAGATCGTTGTTAAGTGACAATATGCGCGTCTCGCGATCACGAGACTCCTGCCCAAGTGCATCGCGTTCATTTATAACCTGCAGATAATTAATAGTTTTGGAATCATTTATTTACGTGTCCTATTTGTCGTATTGTCGTATGTCGTATTTATTTTATATTATTTACCCGTATGTCGTATTTATTTATATTGCACCATATTTCTTATTCCAACAATTATATAATTTTTATCTGTTTAATCTGAATTGCTATTTTTGTCTGCTTAATCTGAATTACCATTTTTGTTTGTTTAATCTGAATTACTATTTTTGTCTGCTTAATCTGAATTACTGTCACGTGGACTTAAATACTATCACTGTACACTGTGACGACTTCACAACTATGTATAGTTAGAAAACAGGTTGCAAATTTCTCACTTTTTGAAGATTCGCTCTCTCTTCTGCTAGCTGTTGATCAAATCTTCGTTGTTTCTTTTCCAAATCACGCGAATACGCTCTTACATTGTTAAGCTCAATATTAGCATCCTCTACCTGAAATATAAAAAAAATATTGCAAAAGGTAAATATACACCTTTGGCAAAAGAAATACAATATTTTATTTACTATTCAATGAAAATAACCATACTGACGGTGTGAACATTGATGGTTAAATTTTTTTTTTTAAATTTAAATTTTTGGAGTTAAATTAAAGATTTAAAAAGATAATACCTCTTGCTGCAATTTTCGTTTAGATCGTTCAACACGATCACGTGCTACCTCCATTTCAGCTAATGCCTTCTGAGTTACTTCAACGTCTCGCTGAGCTTTCTTCTTCAGTTCCTCAAATTGTTGTAGAACACCTTCATCGGCTTTTTTTTTCGCATCTGCTAATGCTACTCGTACGCTATCTAGTTGCTTAAAAAAATATTGTTGCTTTCGTTGAAAAAAAAAAAGAACAAAATGAACACTGTATATATATATACATATATATACAAGCAGATACAGAACACAACAGAATCTGATCATAAAATTTAAATTTACTAGAAAAAATCCTCCACCCCTTCTAATTCCTTTCTTTTAAGCTCCACTTCTTCGCGCATTTCAAGTGATTCGGCCAAATCATCTTCCAGCTGTCGTACTCTTGTTTGCGTTGCAAGTTTATTTCTTGTTTCTTCTTGCAGCTGATCTTGTGCTTCGGCTAATTGCTGTTCAAGTAGTGTTATTTTACGTTGTAATGCTGAAACATTCTGCTCATCTTCTTCTTTTTGCTTCACCACGAAATCCAGTTCACTTTGTGCTTTTGCAAGATGCTGGGTAAGAACCGATTTTGCTGAATCAAGCTCTCCTATTCGTGCATTTAATTCCACACATGCCGTTTCCGCTTGTTTACGTTTCTTATCCGCTTCAGCTTTTGCTGCCTGTGTTGCGGCTAATTCAGCTGCTAAGGATGCTTTTTCGATATCCAAAGCATTTTTGGTCTTTTCAACTTGTGCGCGTAACCGTTTTTGTTGTTCAACCTAAGAAAACAAAACAAAATCAAAAATTTAAAAACATGTTCCGTGCTAACAGCAACATTTCTTCGGAGCTTCTGACCATAAACAGTAGTAACATTTCTTCTTAAAGAGAGATTCAGTATGTGTGATTCCCACATATAATCAACTGTTAAGTTTACCTATCAATATTTTAAGCTTCCGTAATGCATACAGTTGTTTGGAAGTGGAAAAATGAACAAATAAAATACATAACAATACTTACTGACCTGTTCGTCCAACTCTTCAATCTGTTTTTGATATTTTTGCTTCAATTCTTCTGCTCTGGTATCATTAGCGGAATTAGCTGATTCAAGGGCACGCTATAATAAAAGAACCGATAAAATTACTCTTACTATGAAGTTTTCCTTAATATTCAAACAACAGATATGAAAGTCAGGAAAATTCCACTTTAAGGCAACAAACCGATTCTGCTATTTCTGTTCCGTTCGTTATGAAAGTATGGTTTCTTTCCTCCTCCTTTTTAATTGTAAAAAAAAAAAAAAAAAAAAAAAAACCTAAATTATCAGAATATAAGAAATGATACCTTCAGCTCTCTTAGCTCTTCGTCCTTCTTCTTCTGTATTTCAAGCGATATGGCAGTTTTATCGGCTGCTTCCAGATATTCTGTCCTCAGTGTTTCCAAATCATCATTGAGATCACGACGAATTTTTTCAGCTTTTTCACGCAACCCTTTTTCATTGTCAAGATCCTCCTTCAACTCCTCCAATGCTGATTCCAATTCACGAATTTGCTTTTGCAGAACTACATTGTTAGCGCTATCTTCATCTGATCTATAAATGTACCCAAATATTGATTTCACAAAATGATGCTCAAAAAACTCACCGATTCCGTTCCGCACTCATTAATCGACACTACCTTTCACGATTTTTCAAAAATTATTAAAGTTTCCTTGAGAAGAAAAATTTAATAATGAATAAACTTCTCAAAGTATGATTAAAATCTTCAAAATCAA
Source organism: Mansonella perstans (assembly GCA_037074765.1). NCBI lineage: Eukaryota > Metazoa > Nematoda > Chromadorea > Rhabditida > Onchocercidae > Mansonella > Mansonella perstans. The sequence continues at coordinate 24,382 of JBAMDO010000344.1, read as the reverse complement.
GTTTAAAAAAGAACAACTTTGTTAAAAGTGTCGTCAATTCTTCTTCGCGCTTACTGAGCAAGGAATTCAATTCTTCTAGTTTATTTCGTTTCTCTTCAAGTAATTCTTTTTGTTCTTCCATTTCCACTTCTAACTTTCGTTTGATACGTTCAACTTCCGCTCTTGTCTTAAAAATGAACCCGTTTAGATAAGCAATGATCCCCACCAATCCCATAATATCTCAAAATATGAAAAAAAAAAAAAAAAAACTCACTAACCATCATAAAAATTTTCTTTGAAAATTTTCGATGACAAAAAACAATTTGTTGGCGAAGGATATAAGTCAGAGGTTAAACCGTAGTAAATTTATAAATTAAGTCTCTGAATCACACTAGATTGAATAATATGATAAATTCACCTGTCTTTCTTTCTTTAATTCCTGCTCTTGCTCTGTTAATTGCATCTCAACTCGAGAACGCTGTTTCCCAACATGTTTTGCTTTTTCCTCCTCTTCTAACAGATGATTCGATAACTGCACTGCTCGTTCTTCCATATTTTTCTTTTCCTTGAGCAACTGAAAAAGCACACAGAATTACCATCATACCAGTAAAACATTATTTAAGATATAATTAACATTTCTTTATGAAAATACAGCAACTTTTCAAAACAACCTCGGTCATTCCATTGCTTGCATGAATTACATATTCAAAAGATATGCTAACGATATTAACCGCCATATTCATTTCTTTTATTTGATGATGGTCAGTTGTCAGAAACTGGCAACAGAAACCATATTCGAAGTTTTTTTTACTTCAGCTTTTACATCTACCTATGCAATGGACAATGAACGAACCTTTTCGTACGAATCAGCTAACTCAGCATGCTTTTCCTCTAATTTTTTCCATCGCTGATCCACGTTCACTTTATCAAGCATAAGTTTTTGGCGTGCTTGTTCTTCTTCCTCAAGTTGCTCTTCTAAATCTCGAACAGTTTCCTGAAAGAATGGAAATTAAAATCAAAATATTGGAATTATATTTCGACATTTCGGATAATTATACGTATTTTCTATAGAAAACAGACCTGTAATTTCTTCTTCTCTTCTGTTAATTTTTCTACTTGCTCTTCACCTTCATCTAGTTTAGAATTCAGCTCAGTCAACATATCCTCTAATTCCGATTTCCTTGATGATAATCTCTCACGCATTTCTTCAACTTCCGCTCTTTCTTCACTTTCCTGAAATATTTTTTTTAATACAATGACTGATATTTGAACAACTCATAAATTCCATATTCTTCGTGCAAATGTAAAAATTTTAATAATAATTATTTCAGCAAAAGTACTATTTACTTGTTGTAATTGTTCTTGAAGGACGTTTCTCTCTTCGTTTAGCTGCTTCAGGCGTTTCTCAATATCACTATATTCGCTTTCTCTCTTACTCAATTTATCTTTTACTACTTTCAGCTCCTCATCTTTGAGGGCAATGGCAGCTTCTTGATTTGTAACTTGCAAGAGTGGTTTAACCTAAAATGTTGACTGTCTTTACCAAAATTTTTGGAAATTATATACTGATGATAAATGCAAAGTTCAACAAAAAATAAAGATAACAACTTATTACTATTGGATCTAATGACATTGAATGTCACTTAGAGTAAATGGAATCATCGTTAAAATTTTTTATAAATTAAGAAAAAACAACAGTATAATTATAAATATACTAACTTTGGTAAACAATCGCCACCATTGCCAATTCCGAAGTTTAAGCCATGCTAAGCCATTCCTTTGTACTACCCGTATTGCATTCGATTGTTGCATACGCTTCTGATATAAGCGTCTTGCAAGAAAAGCACGGCATTGTGCTTGAAAGGATACAATTAGACCGGTAAGTTTCAAATCTCGTTCCTCCTCCAAATGCGCCAGAACACCAGTCCGAAAGAATATTTTCGATTGACCGATACGATACAAATTATTTTCCATTTCTAATGCATCAATCATTTTCCTACAAAAATTTATATATTACGCAAAAATTTACTTATCAGAATATTTCAACTATCCAAAAAAAAAAAAAACACTTTATTTAATTAATGAAAACTTAACTAATCAGAATATTTCAACTATGTAATTATATTTAATTACCGAAACTGAATAACCAACAGAAGAATAGTCAACAGATATTCATCATAATTCATCTAATTATTCATCTCAGATATTCATCGAAATTCATCTAATTATTCATCATGATAGATATGAAAGCATTTTTGCTTTTGAAATTCACAAATTTAGTCCATGGTTTATTTTTTTTTTAAACTAAGTTATAAATGCAGCAGTCAAAATAAACAACATTTCAAGACTGAAGAATTGGTGACCTAACAAAGTATCTTGAGAGTCAAATTATGTTCAACAAATAATGACGTTAGACTGGAAATATCATTATATCACGCGCGATAAAATCTTTCATAAAAATAAGATTGAGAAGCTCAATATACTTTGGATAGTTCATTACTACGCAACCATGAGTTATCAAATAACAATTTAAATCTTCGATACCTCACGGCTTCTTTGCCATCCATAAATCCTTTCGGTATAACATTTGGTGTAAGTATTTCATAACGATGCCGGAATTCCTGGAAAGGTACCCGATTCGGAAAACCTTGCCGACAGATACGTATTCCTTCTAAGACACCATTACAACGTAGCTGTTCCAAAACCAGCAAAGATGATATTTTACCAGCCTTAAATGTCAAAATTAAATACAACAGAATGATGCACCAGCATTTAAAAACTTATGAGTTCATCTCAATGCAAAATGATTACTAAGGCAAAAATGAAAAAATCTTTAAGAAAATGTCCAATCAATGTTCATAATAAAATAATTTTCGTAATTATATCGAAATTCGATGGATAACTTACTTTCTTCTCATGATTTAAAATAATTTTCGTAATCATATGAAATTCGATGTATAACTAACTTTCTTTTCATGATTCGGTATAATGCATCGTACAAAATGAGGATTCGTATTGCGTAACGTTGTCATCAAACGTGTCAACTGCTCCTTATGCATTTGACTTACAGTGCGAAACATTCCCTTCTTGGTTCGTACACCAAACGCTGTCTCATTATATTCTGATGCACATATGCCAGCAAATTCAGCTTTAAAAAAAAAAAAAAAAAACGCAATTAATGAGAAAATAAATATAAAAATATGCAGTTCAATTAGAACTCATCAATTAGGTGGCCAATGAAGACATACATACCCACAGTGGACATACCCTCAGGTAAAAAACAAAAACTAACGCCTTAGTGGACATAGCCTTAGGTAAAATACAAAAATGAAGCCTGGTGGACATAACCTCAAGTAAAATACAAAAATTAACGCCTTAGTGGACATAACCTCTGGTAAAAAACAAAAATTAACAAACCATCTTTCCAGATGCTCACAACGAATGGATCAGATGAATTTTGGAACAATGCTACTACATTCTCATTGAGAGGATCCATATTCTTCATAAGCCATTGATCAGCCAAATAATCTACCCGACCAGCATAATGTATTACAGCGAAATCAGATTTTGCCCGCATTTCGGGAATAACAAATTTCGGATGTTTTGAATGATTGACAAGCAATTTTTCCACTAATGATTTATCAGTTGCTTTTGGAAATAAACATTGTTCATCGAGAAGGGCCAGAATACCCATCGGCTAAAAAATTTTAAAGAGTTATTTTGCGAATATAACATGAAAATTAAGTTAAACTCACCGCTAAATGTAAAATGTATATATTCAATAAAAGTAATATATACTTAATATACACGTGTATATATATATATAGTAATACATAATAATGTATACTTAATAATATAATATATGCTTAATAATATAATATACACTTAACAATATAATATATACTTAATGGTACAGTATATACTTAATAATATAATATATACTTGATAATATAATATATACTTAATAATATAATATATACTTAATAATAACAAAATGAGTTATATTTACTTAATATAAGTAATATATACTTAATATAATAATATATATTTACAATATACTACTACTAATATTAATATAAAATTTAAATGACTAACATAAGAAAATGTTTGGATTGAAAAAGTTATTATACAAAAAATTACTTTTTCAATGAGATCAATCGTAGGTTGTAGGTCAAGGCCAAAATCGATAAATTTCCAATCAATGCCTTCACGTTGATATTCTTCCTGCTCAAGGATAAACATTGTGTTGTTGAATAACTGTTGTAGCTTTTCGTTTGTATAATTGATGCATAATTGTTCAAATGAATTCAATTCGAAAATTTCAAACCTAAAAATTTTCATATGCTTTATATTATGCAGCATCATCCAATAAACAATAATTTGGAAAATAAAAAATCCTAATTGCAACTACTCATCATTAAATCATGTTTGGGAATCATTATAAAAGCAGTAGATATTGAATAAAATATACATGTTAGGCACCATACAACGATTATTATAAATAATCAACAGAAAACATACCCAGCGATATCTAATATTCCTATAAATGAAGCACCCTGACGACGAGTTCGATCTAAGGATTTATTTAAACGACCAACCAACCATCGAAACATTTTTTCATAACATGCCTACAAAAAGTATAACTACGAATGTTCATTTTGATTTCACAATTTTGAACAATTTAAGCTTGAGACCATTTTAGTTATACCAATTAAAAATCACCACCATAGATAAAAATTTAACATAAAGCTAAAATAAAACTGAATGGTTTGGTGAAAAGCATGATAAGTTTCAGGATGAAAGTTCATACGATCTATACTTAATTTGGAAAAAGCAGTACATTAGAAAATGTGCCAATCCGATGAAAGTTCATAAGATCTATAATTAATTTGGAATAAGCATTATATTAGATAATTGGAAAAAATATACTTGATTGAAAAAAGCATTCATTATAATTAGAAAATATACCAACCCTGATAAAGCAACATTTCTTGAATTAACCAAATTACCAATGCAACAACAAACCTTGCTTATAGCTTCCACAGCAAATTCCGCCTGCTCTTTATTTTGTGCTTTGTGTACAAATTCTCGACCAACTTTTATGCGTGGGCGTAGGAAAGCTTTTGTGAAATCAACCAACGGTAAACCCAATAAATGGCATAATTTTTGCGAAACTGTAACCATAAAAAATAACAACAGATTCAAAGCCGGTTAAACCCCATTCATTCATTCCTTGAAAAAAAAAAAAAAAACCAATAAAAAAAAGTTTCCATAGATTTTTTTTCCTTTTTTTTATTCTAACCTCGATCATCCGATAAAATAGCTTGATCTGATTTCTTTTCCTGATAAAATTCCATATTTCCAAAAAGCAATACGGCAGATACAAGTCGAAGAACAGCTGGAAAAATTTTGATAAATACGAAAAATGTTTGAATTCAGTAACAGTTCAATCTTGCTTACTTTTTTACGAGACAAATTGAACAATAATAATTGAATCAACCTTTCCAAAAACTATCTTACATGTTATTTCTTCCTCTTGAAAACCCATAATTTTCATGGAGCGAACAGTATTATGAAATTCGTTGGCATCATCAACATTAGGTAAATTTATATAACCATTATTTAGGAAACGATATTTGTCAACATCTTCCAAAAGGAAATTTCCTGAAATTTATTATGATTAACTTAACATAATCAAAATTTCAAAAGTGCAATATTTTAATATGAGCTGAATCCAAAATTTTAAAAATTTAAAAAAGAATTTTTGTTTTACCTTTTTCAGCTGCAGAAGTACCACGTAGGAATTGATAAAAAATATGAAATGATCGTTCATCAGTCGCTTGACGTAAAGTACGAGATTTCTCAAGTAAATAAAACTCAATATTTGCGCCAGAAATATATCCAGACATATCAAAATTAATTCTGATAAATTTACCCTGAAAACAAATTTTTTACACAAGCGATCATTAAAGTCATGTTTCATCTAAGATTAAAAAACGAATCGTTAAAAGAGTTTTTCGAAGAAATAAATTCTGAAACTTCATCATGATATCAGACGTAATAACAGTTAAGCTAAGTCAAAAGCATGTATTCGAGCAATTTCAAGTAAACGTGAAAAATAATTTAAATCGATTAATTATAATTAAGACAATTCAGAAATATTGCTACCTAAAGTGTTAGATAAATTTTCGGAAGCTGAAATTTGATAGTACTTTGCTTACGCAAAGTGGTGTCATCTACTAATCTCACACAAACAATTTGCCAGTTTTATTGGAGAAAAAAACAAAATATAAAACTTACAAATCTTGATGAATTATCATTCTTAACTGTTTTACTATTACCAAATGCTTCAAGAATTGGATTAGCTTGCAATAATTGATGTTCCAATTCACCCTGAAAATTAATTCCTAAAATATTTCATTTACTCCAAACTGTGAGTAAGTGACATTTGTCATTGCATTCTATAGTCTCTGTTGGACAATACATGACATGCTACAAGCTTGTTTATACGATAATGTCCGAAAATTCCCTGTCAAATAATTTACTTACTTTTTTGTTGGGTCAATCAACGTTAGAAAGTGATAATGCTTAAAGTTAGAGCTTTGATTTCAAAACAACATAGTTCTTTCCAAATTCATTGTAAGTTTAAGAAATTTTAAAAAGCTACGATAGACAATATTTTCAAATTACCTAAGCAAATTTTGCAGGCATTATTATGAAAGTAACAGTTTGGATGTAAGGAAATTTTCGGTGCTTCTAAATTAAATTAACTATGCTTTTTTAAATCTTGAAAGCTGTCAACATTATCATGCTGTTAGTGACAAACAACAATAAGATAAATAATAATACAAGAACAATGATATCCGCATACTGACTGAATTACTTTAACAGTGATTTCAAACATTTTTTCTTTCTGGATATTTTGCAATTCATCATGCTAAAATCGTCAAAAATTCGTTTTTTTTTTTAAGTCTCAAATTTGTAATTAGTAGTATTTTTACATTACAGCAATATCAACTAAGTTCCTTCCTAAAAGCCATAAAACGTAAAGAACTACCTAATCTCTACCTATTACTAAAGGCGTATTTGTAGTGTGAGCAGTGTGCTCTTCATTTGCCTTATAGTAATTTAAAAAAAAATCATTTTTAACCTTCAAAAAAAAATCACTTACAAGTAAGTTTCCCTTTAGATTTTGCGCGCTCTGTACTGTAGAATACAGCTCTAGCTCTATCAAATGCCGGACAAAATTTTTGTTAAGACGTAAGTGAATAAGTGATTTTTCTGTTCAAAATCTTTTAAAAGGTTAAAAAAAGTTGTTAAAACCACTCAAAAAAAAAAGCTTAAAAATGAAGAAAATCAGTCAAAAAAGAAAAAAGATTCAATTAAAATGATGCGTCAATGAAAACATTAATTATGATTTAAAAAAAAAAAAAGAAAGATTAATCAAACAATAAGACTAAAATTAAAAAAAACAGCAGGCAAAAAAAAAGAGAAAACGAAAATTTTAAAAAATTAAAAAAAAACCTCGAATTAATGAAAAAAAAAAATTATGCGTTAAAAAATATTCAAATGAGCAACAAAATAGGGCAAGTAACCTTTCGATTTGAACAAAACACAAATGATACAAAGACTGATGGATTGGACGGATGACATATATGACATTTTCAATAGACAGAAAATTAGCCAACATAAATGAAGCATACCAAAAAAATGCTATGAGAAAACTTACGATGACATTTTCCAAATCCTGTCTTTGCTGTAATGAAAAGTTTTTTCCCCTTCCTTATGTCTTGCAAAAATTAAGTTTGAAAATACTTTGACAAATGCGAATTAAACGATAATAAATTATCAAATCTTTATCCCTCTTCCTCATTCGATGTAGCATAATTTGCTACAGTAATGCTACTACAGTTTTGATAGAGATCAACATCTTGAATGAAGTCCATCATTACTTATAATTTCATCAATTTATTTTATATTTTACTACAATGCTGCTAACAAACGACTTGTAAAAAAATTATCATGAAACAATAAAATGAATGTTGATGATGATTGATACCTTTGATGGGGAATTATTTTTACTTTGTCTCGTTGCACCAGCTACATAAGCCAAATATTGAATAACTTTTTTTGTATTTTCTGTTTTACCTGCACCAGATTCACCACTGGAATAAAACAACTCTTGTTGAACGTGAAATTTTTCTGTAGTACATGAGAAATAAAGAAAATAATCTCAACGACAATCTTAACAATTAATTTTCTATTTTCAAAAAAAAAAAAAAACAAATGAATCATTTTTTGGATGAAAAACTTACGTGCAAAGAATAGACTGATCTTCTCGTTCTGAAAAAAAAAATTATAATAGCAAAAATTTTAATTTTTCCTCGACATTTTTTTTCATTTCATTCGATCTTTTTTTCGTTTGGTAAATAATAAGGAATTATTGAGAGCGATAAATGTAGCAAGAGAGAAAAATAATTTTATGCCCGGAGAGAAATTTTGCAATTAGTTGATGATATGATATTAGGTTACAGTTATATTTGTTGGGTTTATTATATGCAAATTCAAGAATTTAATAAATTATAATCAATAATTTACAAATCCTTTTGAACATGTATCAATCAATTATCGATTCATTTAGAGTACTACTTTTAAATCTATATAAATCTTTCATCGTCATATTATTAGATATAAAATATTTTCTCCAACATTCTTGATACTAATATGAATATACTACTACTAACAGCAACAACAATAACAACTTGGTTATGTTGTTGTGTTGTTGCAGATGAATGATCACTGATAAGCAGCGATATGCCTGCCTGCCATGATATTTTCTTTTGGTGAATATATAAATGATAAAATTATAGATGACCTTGAAGCATTGACCGATAAGCAGTATCTGCGATTGCAAATATATGGGGTGGCATTTCATGACGTTTCTTTCCTTTAAATGCCTCGATTAATGTCTCCGAATAGATCGGTAGCTTCTTGTACGGATTAACAACAACACAAAATAAGCCAGAATACGTCTAAAATAGACCTATGATATCTAGTTTGTTGTCAAAACATCATAAGAAGATACATGCTTACATCATAATTATAATCTAAACATTTTATAAAATAACATTCCCCATAGCTTTAATTGGAAAATTGTAGCTCATTTTGGATGACCAAGTCAAATTCCACGCACCATAATCCTCAATAATTGAAAAAACATTTATAAGTTGATTGGACGAATAGTAAGTCGACGCCATAATTCTCAATAATTGAAAAAAGTTTTAATACTTCCAGCCATTTTAAACATATATAAATTAATTTACAAATTAATTGATCAGATTGTGTTACCGCTTTTTGCACTCATTTTTTTTTTTTTTTTTCACAATAATAAGAATCTTACAATATAAAAAGATGTAAATTTACATAAATAAGGGATGAGAAGTAGCGTTCCCGTAGATTGTGTAGGACGGAAGCTTCATTGAGACATGTTAATTCAGCCATATCTTCTACTTTATCGAATTTCGGTGGATTCATCTTTTGCAAATCATCTTTGCTTAATGTCAGTCGCTATAAAAAAAAAAGTTCGCAATAAAAATTCAAATTCAGCATAAGAAAATGATGCACAAATAATCAAACGAATTAAAAACTGAATAACATCCATCCGTAAGGGAATCATTTCGCATTTCAAAACGTCGCTCCAAATCATATGCATGGATCAAATACAATAATTAGATACCAAATACCTGATCATGGTTAAATTAAAATAATAACACCCCAACTAAGTAAATATAATATCCTATTATTATTGTGTAAATAATATCCCACTATTATTGTGTAAATAATACTAATATTACTAAGTAAATAATATCTAATATTATAATATATTTCCAGGTTGATACATTATTAACCTTTCCATTATCAACAAGCTCAACAACTGCATCATCCCCGCGATCATCTTTGATACTTCCACTAACGAAACCTTCCGTTTCATGTGGAACCCATACCAATCGTTTCTTTGCCCATTCTGCTTGAAGAGCTGGATCAGCTACAATACCCTTTTGCACCTGAAAAATCAAATTTCACTTTACTGTTTCTTACGATCTCATATAATAGTTCTTACATAACTTGTATAACTTAAATAGGTCGGAACGTGTGTGTAATTATAGTTGATTCATGATGCTAATTAGCAGTAATTAAAAAGTTGAAGTTGAAAAAATCAATATTTGAAGAAAAATTTACTCAACGAAAACTTACGCTAACCCAAATTTAATCTGCTCAATAAATCATCAGATGGCAAATGAAAACAAATGAAAAAAGGAAAATAGAAGGTTAAATGGAAGGTTTACTTGATCATCCTTTTTTTTTTCATTTAGGTTTCTCATTTCAGGTTTCCCCAATTGAAAAACATTCCCCAAACTTTTTTCAAAAAAATTTTTTTAAACACATTACACCTAAGCTCCTTCGCATATAATTTAGATAATTTATAATTTGTTAAAAGGTAAAAAAAATGAATTTCGACAAATACTTTTGCTAACGAACCTGCAAATAGGAGATCTCCGACGCTGTGCCAGCCATTGGACCATTCGTTCCTTATTTGTTGTGGCTTCTTGATCGAATGGATCTGATCTGAAATTCATTTTAAAGGATAAAAGCATCGGAGAAGATAACAACAGCAAATATATTTTATTCGTCATTCAAAATTAAATTACGCTAAATAAGTTCTCCATAATTACACATACAAACTATTACTTCTATCGTTTATTTAACTGAATTAATTATAAGTCGAAGAAAAAAAATTTAAGGAAAAAATCGCAGGTTTAAAATGAAAATTAAAAACAAAAAAATAAATTCATAAAAAAGAAAACACTCGCTCGTATAAGCGCGCTTATTCATTAATTATCAATTACATCTAATTATAAATAATAGTCGTTAGATGATAATCGCACATTTTTTAATTGGTTAATTTGCAAATTTAAATTTAAAAAAAAAAAAAAAAAAAAAAACAACACCTCAACTTAGTGGTAGAAATTTCTGCAAGTTTAATAATAATAATAATAATGGTACAGATGGATGAAAATCAGTAGGCCACATATTATAATTATAAATTATTTCAGGGCCGCGAAAAATGAAAGCACAAATTTTAAGGAGCGTCACCTATAACACTGTCAAACGATGACACATCCGGGACAAGGGGAAGAGGGGGGAGGGGGTGACAGGGGAAAAATGACAAAGAGGGGTCGATTCCTGATTTTGGTGTGCCGGGTGTGTACGAGTGCACATTAAATCTTACACACACACATAAACACACACACACACACACATACATATACATATACACACACATGCACACACATACACATACACATACACACACATACACACACACATATACACATACACACACACACATACACATACACACATACACACACACACACACATACACACACACACGCAAACACACACACATACACACAACACGCACGTACATACACACATACACACACACACATACACACACACACACATACACACACACACACACACACATACACACACACACGCAAACACACACACATACACACAACACGCACGTACATACACACATACATTGTTTGCATCATGTTGCCAACAAATATAGCACTACTACTAAACAATCCTATCCTTTTGCTATATATCCCCCTCTATTTCCACTACTCCCTTATATAGGAAAGTTTTATCGCTCTTTCCTAACCCTTTCCACGGGTACGGGTAAACTACCTATCATAAAGGAGAGTGCTGCTAATATGTTATTAAATGTATATTTTGTTCGAATAGCAAGCAGAATGACATATTATTATCCAATTTCTTTTATTTATTTAACATTAGTGCAAAAATATATATATTAGAAAAGTTCAATAAAATTCAATAAACTTTCAAATAGTAACAACAATTGAGATGAAGAAATATTTTATTCGTTCAATAAATAAAAGATGTAATATTAAAATTTAATCTTAAATTACTAAATCTAATTTTTAAATTTAATAACATTGTTGAAATGAGATAATATGAGAAAGAATGATGATGAATGGGGAAAAAAAGACACAGTTAAATTATTAATTTTTGAATTTATTTCATCGAAAGTAAAATTTTAAGTTCAAATTTAAATCTTTTTATTTATGTATTCTATTATTAATTATTCGAATATAATCCTAAAATTTAGAATGAGGAATGAAAAAAGTTCGAAATAAAAATATTATTAATCATTAACAAGTAATTAAGTTACAAGTGTATCTTAAGATTTCATAAATTATCAATTATTCATATATACTGTTACTTTTGGAATTATCAGTAAATTATTTATATGATTAATTAAAATTTGTTGATCTAATATTTCTTTTATTAATTATCATAATTAAATGAATTCAAACTGACAATTATTATTAATGTATGATAAGTTAATCAAAAACTCTCGTGTGATTTACACCTATATATCAAGACAAAAAAAAAATATATATCAAGACAAAAAAAAAATCGTTTTTCTTTCACCAATTTTAAAAAAAATCAAAGTTTAAAAAAAAAAAAAAAAAAAACAATAGAAAATAAGAGAATTGGAAAAATGTAAGAAAGAAAGAAGAAAAAAAGAAATGAAAATTAGAAAAGACTTATGGAAAAGAACGAGTTGAGATGTTGCTATTGTAATTTATCTTTTTTTTTTATAGAATTTTTTCTTAACCGTTCCTAACTTTTAGTATTACTTTAAAAAAAGAAAATAATTTGTCGGAGGGAAAATCTTTGTTATAAAGAGAAAGAAAAAAAAAAGGAGGAAAAAGGGAAGAATGAATAAAATATTGTAGAAGAAAAGGGTTTTGAAGGAAAGAGATGAAAAAGAGAAATGATGTTGATGGATGATTGCGAAAAAAAAAAGGTTAAATGAATTTTTTTATTTTGGATAGACAGGAATTAATGAGAAATGAATTCGAGTGATGAAAGAGAGGAAGAGAACATGATGGGAAAAAGGAAATAAGAAGAGAACGGAGGAAGGATGAATCAGAAGGAAACAACGGAACGGGGGAATTAGAAGTGAACAGGAAAACAGGAAACCTAGAATGGGGAAACGGAGAATCAGATGATAATGGCAGGATGGGGAATTAGAAGTGAACGGCGGAACGGGAAACGAACCTAGAATGGGGAAATGGAGAATCAGAAGATAACAGCAGACGGAGAATCGGAAATAAACAGCGGCACGTAGAATCGGAAAATAACGGAGGAACAAAGAATCAGAAGAGATCTGGGAAACATGAAACCTAGAATGTGGAAAAAGGAGAATCAGAAGATAACGGCGGAACGGAGAATCAGAAGTGAATAGCGGAACTATTCTGAATCCAGAAGAGGACGAGAAAAATGATGCTGAAGTGAGGAAAAAAAAATTTTTTTTTTAGAAAAGAATGAAAAAGATTCACACAGCTGATGTATTATGAATGAAGAATCACGATTCAAGCAAATCAGAGTGTGTAAATTGAACCAAAGAAAAGAAAACACAAAAAAAGAAAAGGTGAAAATTAAGTGATAAGAGCTAATATCATTTCAGCGCTGATAAATTAACAAATATGTTTGATGCTTGATTGATCACCTCGTTATATGATTAATATCATCATTTATTGTCAACATAAAATGTAAATATGTGTTAGTTTGCTTAATACGCTGAAAAATAATGCAATTGAAAAATGCATAAGATGGTATTCATAAATGTTAAAGCACTTTTTTTCAAATTTTCAAAATAGCAATAATACGCAAAAAAAAATTTTTTTTTGGACCATTTTCAGATCAATCTCTAGATCATTTTTTAGATCAGTATAGTAAAATGGTATTCATAATACTAAAAGTATATTTTTTTGAAATTTTCAAAATAACAATAATAAATAAAAGCAATTAAGAAAAAAAAGAGCAAATTTTTATACAATGAGTTGGAATTTTTACATTAGTTGAAAACATTGTCAATAAGTTCAATAATAATTAATATAAAATATATACATATTAATAGTAACAATTAAGCGCTAAAGACAAAATAAATTATCTAAAGCTTTTGAGGAGGAGTGGGAAGAGAGGGAATATAAAATCTAAATTGAAAGCATTTTGATTAATTACATAACATTTTATGAATTCGCTAAGCTTTAATGCACGAATATATATGTGAGCAGTTAATGGAATCGGAATATAGCGAATATAATCCAATTAAATTAAATTAGCCTGAAGTACAAATTAAAATGGAAATAAGTGCATATCAGAAATGATTCAATTTTGTCAAACATTTGTAAACATAGCTAATAATAAATAATTTTTTTTCTTTTTTTTTACTCAAAAATAAAAAGCATTTCGAAAATGTTGTTCCAGTTGAAAAAAAAAGACAATTTCAAGGCCGAGAATTAATATAACACAATGTTCATTCAAACAGTGTGCGTGTGTGTGTGTGTATGTGTGTGTGTATGTGTGTGTGTATGTGTGTGTGTATGTGTGTGTGTATGTGTGTGTGTATGTGTGTGTGTATGTGTGTGTATATGTGTGTGTGTATGTGTGTGTATGTGTGTGTGTATGTGTGTGTGTATGTGTGTGTATATGTGTGTGTGTATGTGTGTGTGTATGTGTGTATGTGTTGTGTGTGTATGTGTGTGTGTATGTGTGTGTGTATGTGTGTGTGTGTGTGTATGTGTGTGTGTATGGGTGTATGTGTGTGTATGTGTGTGTGTGTGTGTATTGTGTGTATTGTGTGTATGTGTGTGGTAGATAGTTCCGGAATATTTATCGATCAAAAAATAAGATTTGTCCAATTTATTTTAATATGGCATATAATTTTGGAATAGTTATCATTGAGTGATATGTTAAAAGATGATTTATGGAACAATTTAGATTATACAACAGATACAATAATGTTTATTTTATTAGAAATGCTATGTTTGAAGAAAACGATTTGAACGATAATAAAAAAATGCTTATCGAATTCATTTTTCAATGTTAAATCTTCGATCTGAAGATAATCGTAAAATTAATAAGATTGATAGTGATAATCTTAATCGCAAGATTAGTACGACTGACAGTGATAATCTCAATCGTAAGATTAATAAGACTGATAGTGAATTAAATTAAACATCCCTAAAATTAAATGAATATGTAAAAAAAAGAAAAATGTACAATAGCGCCTTATCTTTTATTATGCTACGCTTACGCAGAACATTAACGTAAATCTAAATTAAAGCTTTGCATTGATTTAAGAGTACTTATGTTTTATGAACATTTACGTAACGCGTTATTGTACGTAACGAAGTAAATTCATCTTTTAAATCCGTGAATTCGTCCTTTAAATCCGTAAATTCATCTTTTAAATTCGCGAATTCGTCTTTTAAATCCGTGAATTTGTCTTTTAATTAATCCACAATTGCGTATTAATTCCAGAAATGTCAAATTTTAGAAATGGATTATTATTATTATTATTATTATCACTACCATTTGTTATTGTTGTTGTTAAAAAAAAATAAGCTTTTAAAAAATATTTGCACACTTCCCTGTCAATTTCATTTTGTTCTCTTTTAATTTGCATATTCCAAAAATGAAATGAAAAAAAAAAGTGAAAAAGAAAATTCAGTTTCAAAATTTGACAAAATTCGTAAAATTTACAAAAAAATATTAAATGTAGATTTCGCTTTTTCATGATAACCTAATGTTTAGCATTCCACAATATCCATGATGGCTTCTTACGTCTCTTTAGAGAATCATATATCATCATCCAGGTAAAACTGCTAATATTGCATCTACAACATTTTTTAAAATCTAGCTCATCCTGATATTATCCTGAAAAGTTTCGTTCATAATGTGCTTGTTTAGTATAATTGATACGTTATGTTCAAAATGCATTTTTTAACGAATTCTCAAAATTGATCAGCATTTGGAAATTTTTTAAAATCAATTCTTTATTTTTTTGATTTCTTATTATAGCTAAGCAACAAAAAAAAGTGTTCAAAGTTTTACATGTATATATAGTTAAGTTATATATATATATATATATAGATTTTAATGTAGGTATTTATATATATATATATATAGGTTTTAATATAGGTAATCAACAAACAAAAGTGTTCAATGTTTTAAATTTACGGTTAATTGTTTCAAAAAAAAATAACTACTAAATTGAAATTATATGTGAAATCTTGAAGTTTGTTATAGTTCGTACATTTTTCAAAAAATTAATTTTTCAAAATAAAAATAATCGAATTATTACTCATTAATCACAAGATTTGGAAATTAATTTATGCTCAAAAAATAACTGAAAATGAAGTTTTTTTTTTGTTTCCAAATTCATTTATATGATGTAACGTAACAATATTCTATTTCATTTTTTTCAATTAAATTTTTTAAAAATTAAAATTACTAATTTTTGATTATTTTTACTTTCTTTTATATGCATACATACACACACATACACATATATATATATATTATACATATATAGTTATATAAAAAAGCGAAAGAAAAAAGTGAAAGAAACAATGAAATTTGTTGAAAATCAATGAAAGTTTGTGAAAATTTTTGACAATTTCAAAAAAAAAAAGAAAAAGAAAGAGAAAGTAGAAATGAAAGAAATGAATAGCAGTTATCGTAGAAAATGAAAGAAGTACGGATGTTACGATGAATAAAACTCCTCTATTCCTCTCTTCCTCTCTCCCTCTCTCTCTTTCTCTTTCTCTTTCTCTTTCTCTCTTCCTTCCTCTTTTAACCGATGAAATAAATTATGACCACGGAAGGAAAAATCATCAAATATAAGCTTCTGAATGAACAAAAGGCAAAAAAAGGTTAAGATGATTCAACATACATACACACATACACATACATACATATACATACACATGCACATACACATACATATACACATACACGCACATACACACATACATACATACACATATATACATACATATATATACACACATACACACATCATGCACACATTCATACATACACACATACATATACAAATATATGTATATACAACAATAATAGCAACACAAAAAAAAGTCCCAGTATGGTTCTTCTATTCCATATCATATGATTTCTTTCATGTACTTTCAAAAATATTCAAAAAGATTTAAAAAAAAAAAGAATTGGGTAATAACCTTGAAAATAACCAAATTTAACTCTTTTTTTATCCCTAAGAGTAACCAGATTTTTTGGTTATAAATCATTTCAAAATGTATGTGTACAACAAACATCTAAATGAATGATCTGATCTATGTGATATATAAAATAATTTTTCTTAGATAAAAAGAATTATCAAAATGCTGTAACACATACATATCAAAAACGTAAAAGTGAATTTATTTTTGACATTCTTTTTTTTTTTAAATTTCATAGTTTTTTTTTTTTTTGTTTTCTTTTCTTTTAATTTCAATTTTGGAAATATTTCCATCCAGATAATTTAAATTTTCATTTTTATTACAAAACTTTTTTTTTCCATTTCGAATCTATCTATCACATTAAAATTTTCAACTTTTTTTTATTTCCTTCTTTTATCTTACTTTTTTGCTTTTTTTCCGCCATACCATTTTATTCTTTAAAATAATAAAAAAAAATTTTTCCCCCGACTAACAATCACATACACACATACACACATACACATACACACAAACACGCAGCAGGCAGCAATACTAAATTGCATGGTATATATTTTATTCAATCATTCATTCATTCATTCACTATCATCATTCGTTGTAATTATTTTTAAAAAATCATTTTTCTTCGCAAAGTCACAATCATGGATAGTCATATCAATATCAGCAACAAATAGTAGTAGAGGATAATAGTATCAATAGCAGAAATTAATATTAGTATATTAATATCATCCATCAATATTAGTATCAATATCATCATCATCATCATCATCATCATCATCATCATCATCATCATCATCATCATCATCATCATCATCATCATCATCATAATATACAAGTATTAATTTCGGCATCAATATCAGTCAGTATCAATATTCGTATTAGTAGTAGTATCAGTATAAATATCACTATTAACAGTAGTAGTAGTAGTAAATAGTAGTAGTTTGTAGGTATGGTTATAAAATTAAAAATTTCAATAACGAAATCTTTTCCTCTTTTTCTCGCTTCTTCCTCTCTCATTTATATCCCATTAATCCAACAATTCTTTCTTTCTCTCTCTGTCTCCCTCTCTCTCTCTCCCTCTCTATTCCTAAGACAGAAAAAGAAATGTGACAGAAGAAAGAGAGGAGGTAAAGGAGAAAGAAAGGAAGAAAAGAAAGGAGATGGAATTTTGCTAATTTTAAAATAGTTCAAAATTAATGGGACCAGTTGTGAGATACGAGCAATTATCATTATTACCAATGTAATTTCACACAATACAGGTTTGTGCAACAAATAAATTATATTTACTTTGAAAATTTGATTAAATATTCCTTTGTTAAATTTATCATCCGCTTAATTTCTTCTTTTCTTCAAGAAAAGCAAAAAAAAAAAAAAATTGGAATTCTTTCTTTCTCTTAAAAAAAAAAAGTCTCGGAATTATATTTTAGCATTCACTTGGAAAAATTTTGCCAAATTTACAATAATTCATCTCATTTCCAAATAATTAAAATTTATTTGTTAAAACAAAAAAAAAGTAACAAATGCTATTTGAAAAATGGAAAAAAAATTTTTTAAAAACTTCAAAAATTTCTCTTTCCATTTCTATTTCTCTCTCTCATTAATTTATTAAAGCAATGAATTAAAACAGAAAGAATTTTAGGGGGAAAAAAATTTACTGAATTATTAATCATTGAATAAGTACTGATGGTGTAACGAGAGTGAGCTTTTGAGACAGAAATGCTGTTATAGTATAAACTTACGGGGAAGAGGACATAATTTGGGAAACGACAACATATCAATGGATCTACCTGGTTTTTTTTTTTTTTGTTTGTTTGTTTGTTCAAAATGGGAAAGCTTGGGAGGATTTAGTAATGAAAGATGAGGAATTGATTTGAAAAAAAAAAATGGAAACGGAAATAAGCGGGAGGGGAGAAAGATACGGGGATAGAAAGAAGAATAACAATTAGAGAATATATGTATGTGAGCGAGAATCATATTTTGTTTGATGACCAGAGAAATAAATACCAATTTTTAAAAAAAAAAAAAAAAAAGCCTGATAACGTATGGAAATATGCACTCATATATACATATTTAAATGAAATTTTTAACTAAGTTTTATAAAAGGTATTTCCGATACCACACATACATGGCAAAAATTACTTACAATTTAAACAAAAAAAAAAAATCGTATTTTATAGGTTACGAATTTCAAAATTTTCCCTTTTGTTAGTTTAAAATCAAAAGTAAAAAAAAAATTCTAGAATTAATTTAAATTATGTTTTATGAAATATTAATAATTTATGCATAATTATAAATAAATAGTATTTAAATAAAATAATAATGATGTATGCTCACAAAATGATAACATTTATCAAAACTACACTCATCCTAACAACAACTACCACATGTAGTACTGCATTATCTTCTTAAATTATAAAATTAAGCAAAAAAAAAAAGTTTGAATGAAATGAAGAGAAAGAGAGAAGATTCGAGTAGAAGTTTTGCTAGTAATAACAAATAATTAGTATTTAATTTCTCAAACAATTTGGAACATTTTACCAGTAAAGAAAGAATGAATGAATAAACTATGGGGAACCGGTTTTTTTTTTTCATTAAATGACTGAAATTTATTTTTATATTTGTGAAATTTTTCACAAAAGACTTTTACAAAAGAATGATTATAAAAAAAAAAATTTTGAAGAAAAAGTTGAAAAAATTTGAAATTTTTATCTTACTTTTGTATTTTATTTTTTACAAAAAAAAAGAATTTGTTATTTTCTTAATAAGAAATAAGGAGAATAATGTGTGAGAATTTTAATTCAACTTCAATTTTCATAAGAAATAAGAAGAATAACAAAAAAATAATTTTGTTATTTTCTTAATAAGAAGAATAATGCGTGTGAATTAAAACCCCATAAACAAATAAACGTTTTGCAAATTGTTTGTTTAATATCAAGTAAACAAGAAGTTAACTATCAACATCAGTAAACAATGTCTGCACAAATTGATGATTGATTGTTAAGAACTAACGAATGAAGAATGAAGATGAAACTATGATGACAGGATAAAGTATAAATAAACTGATAATTTATCATCATTATTAACCAAACATATATCATCATTATCAAAATACGTTTAACATGAGTATTTTAATCAAAATCAAAAATTAAATGATAAAAGTTTAAAAAGTAATAAAACGTTGTTTATAAGTGAAGAGGAGGATAGGGATAGGGGTGGGGGTGAGAGTGGGTGGTTGGTGGTGGGTGGTGAGGGGGTGAATATGGAGGGTAAAATTTAGTTAAGAAAGACCTGTGGGGGGGAAGGTTTGGAGAAATATTGGAATGCGCTTTGAAGGATCTAATAAAGGCGGGTAAAGGAATTAAGAGGAGGGGTAAAGGATAGGGTAAGGAAGGTTATGTTAGGGATGTTAGTGGGCGGTTACAAAAGAATAAATGATGGAAGAATAGTGGAGGAGGGCGGTGGAGATAGAAGGGGAGGAGGGGAGGAGGGAGAGGAGGAGGAGGAAGAGGAGGAGGGGGAAGAGGGGGAGGAGGAAGAGGAGGAAGAGGAAGAGGAGGAGGAGGAGGAAGAGGAGGAAGAGGAAGAGGAGGAGGAGGAGGGGGAGGAGGAGGAGGAGGGGGAAGAGGAGGAGGAGGAGGAAGAGGAGGAGGAGGGGGAGGAGGAGGAGAAGGAGGAAGAGGACGAAATATAGGTGTGTAGGAATGCCATCATCATCACGCAATGGATAATATGTAATGTGGTCCACTATCACTATCTTCACCCTTATTTCTTCTTCCTCTTCAATACTCTCTTCTAATTCTCGTCTCCCTCTCTCTCCCTCTCTCTCTCTCTTTCTCTTCTCACCCAATACCATTCATAGAATGTTCAAAATTGCAAAGGAAACAGTTTTGATGTGACGATGTGGTAAAAATATTCTGAATTTGACCGCTCTGACCAAATGACCATCATCAGATGGCAGACGACATAGAGCCAAAGTAAAATGTTTTGGTACATTGTAGTAAATAGTATAATATTGCTTCCTTGTCTTACACTCCTCTTTCTCTTCTTTCTCTCTTTCTTTCCATTTTTCTCTTTCTCTTTTTCTTTTTACATTATCAGAAAAGGTAAAATTTACTCACTTCTCCCTTTTTTGCCATTTGGTCATCTCTTCTTCCTCTTTGCAGAACATTTGCAATTTGCAATTCATCCCCTGTTCTTTGTTCAACGAGAGAGAGAGAGAGAACCTTTTGTCCACTCTCTCTCTCTCTCTTCATACTATCACACTATTTCGTCTTAATATAACTTTGTACTTGCAGAGATCTCACCTCTCCGACATTTTCTTCTCTATTGCTCTTTTGCAATCATTCCATCTATTCTATCCTAAACTTCTTTCATTATTATCTTTTTAAGTTTCTTGTCAACTCTCTCTCTCTCCCTCTCTCTCCTTATTCCTTCTTTCCTCCTGACCCTTGCTTGTTGCCCTTCACACAATTTGCATCAAACAAGGAACCTTTTCATTCCATTTCTATTCCTATTTCGTTCTCTCTCCCTCTCTCTCCCTCTCTCTCTCTCTCTCCCACACTTAATCTCATTTGTCCTTCTTCGTCCATCTTTTCCTTTTATAGCCCTAAAATTCACCTTAAACTGTATCACTGTTTCATGATAATAAAGGCTTTTATCAAAAATGGACAAAGCATGCAATGTATGGTTGAATAATACAACAATCACAGTATTAGCATTATTAAATAAATATTTTGTAGAATTAGAAATTTTTTTAAAATGAATTCAACATAATATCATAGCTTTTTGATGAGATCAAAATTTTTTCCGCTAAAATTTTACACCCAAACAATAATAATATTTTGGAAAAGAAAAATTTAATTAATTAATTATTTAAAGCAATTAATGTTTTTTGAAGGTCAGTGCAAATGTTTAATTGAAGGTCAGTGCAGTTAATAACATATTGGAAGCGACTGATATTCCCAAAACAAGCATTCCATACATAAATTATCAAAATTGTCAATTCATCCATTCATTCATTCAAATGATAGACACAATTGTGTGTGTCATTTTGATATAATTACATCGTTTCAATTATTCCATTCAAATCCATTGCATATGCTAACCCTCCAATAATGCTTTCTTTTTATGACAAATCCCGCATAATTAAGTTTATCCGGTTAATCTTCCATCATTTAATTATTATACCATGCAGCAATCTATTCAACCAACTTGATTCAAGCATTACTGGAATAATTCATTTTTTATTCACCTAGTACTATTATTCTCCTAGTATTTTTTAGCATTTTCATTATGCATTCAAATTTTAAGTTACGTACTTTTTTTTTTTATTTTTCTGCTTGTAATTAACAATTTATGGATGAAAATTTTGTTTAGGAAGCAACTCATACAATTATCATCGATATTCATTGGTGCTGTTCGCAGCATTTGATTGTCAAATTTCTTCAATTTTATTTGAATTCTCAAATTCCTTCTTCAAATATCATCATCATCATCATCATCATCATCATCATCATCATCATCATCATCAATCATCAATCATCAATCATCAATCATCATCAATCATCAATCATCAATCATCATCAATCATCAATCATCATCAATCATCAATCATCCCATCATCCAATCATCAATCATCAATCATCAACCATCATCAATCATCAATCATCAATCATCAATCATCCAATCAATCATCATATCATCATCATCCATCATCAATCATCATCCAATCATCAATCATCAATCATCATCATCATCAATCAATCATCAATCATCAATCATCAATCATCAATCAATCAATCAATCATCAATCATCAATCATCAATCATCATCATTCATCATCATCAATCATCAATCATCAATCAAATCATCATCATCAATCATCATCAATCATCATCAATCATCAATCATCAATCATCAATCATCAATCATCATCATCATCAATCATCAATCATCAATCATCAATCATCAATCACAATATCAATCATCATCATCAATCATCATCAATCATCAATCATCAATCATCAATCATCAAATCATCAATCAATCATCATCAATCATCAATCATCATCAATCATCAATCATCAATCATCATCAATCATCAATCATCAATCATCATCATCATCATCATCAATCAATCATCATCAATCATCAATCATCATCAATCATCAATCATCATCAATCATCAATCATCAATCATCATCAATCATCATCATCAATCATCAATCATCATCATCATCAATCATCAACAACCATCATCAACAATCATCATATCATCATCATCATCATCAATCACATCAATCATCAATCATCATCATCATCATCAATCATCAATCATCAATCATCAACATCCATCAATCATCTCAATCATCAATCATCAATCATCATCAATCATCAATCATCATCAATCATCAATCATCAATCATCATCAATCATCAATCATCATCAATCATCAATCATCAATCATCAATCATCATCAATCATCAATCATCAATCATCAATCATCATCAATCATCAATCAATCATCAATCATCAATCATCAATAATCATCAATCATCAATCATCATCAATCATCAATCATCATCATCATCAATCATCATCATCATCAATCATCAATCATCAATCATCAATAATCAATCATCAATCATCAATCATCAACAATCATCAATCATCATCAATCATCATCAATCATCAATCATCACCAATCATCATCAATCATCATCAATCATCATCATCAATCATCAATCATCAATCATATCACATCAATCATCAATATCAATCATCATCAATCATCATCATCAATCATCAATCATCTAATCATCAATCATCATCATCATCATCATCATCATCATCATCATCATCATCATCATCATCAATCATCAATCATCAATCATCAATCATCATCATCAATCATCAATCATCAATCATCAATCATCATCATCATCAATCATCAATCATCAATCATCCAATCATCAATCATCAATCATCAATCATCAATCATCAATCATCATCAATCATCAATCATCAATCATCAATCATCAATCATCAATCAACAATCATCAAATCAAATCATCAATCATCAATCATCATCAATCATCAATCATCAATCATCAATCATCAATCATCATCAATCATCATCACAATCATCAATCATCAATCATCATCATCAATCATCAATATCATCATCAATCATCATCACATCAAATCAATCATCAATCATCAATCATCAATCATCAATCATCATCATAATCAATCAATCATCA
>JBAMDO010000343.1:0-35756 GCA_037074765.1 Mansonella perstans | reverse complement strand
TTTATCTTGATTTACCAGATTATAAAGCACTCATTTATCTATGCCGTACCCATTTACCCGTTCATTTTTCACCTTTTGTTTTACTTATTCATTCATTATTTCACCTATTTATTTATGTATTATTTATTTACTTCTTTATTCATTTGCTGTTTCATTTATTTATTTACTTGGATATTTATTTCACAATTTATTGTCCAATAGATTATATATCAACTTAATTAATTAAACTATTTCTGACCCGAAATGTAGTTTTATATTTCGACATGTAGTTTTATCACTGTCTTTAAGTTGTGCGCAAATCAAACATGGAAACAGATTAACTAACAACTAATAGATCTATTGGAATTTAAAATAAAGGCATAATTTAAAACAAAAATAATTTCACAAGCTTCCCGGTATTTCTTAAATTTTGACTTCAGTATATTTGCGAGATTCTATAACATTACAATTGCATCGTGCATTCTTCTCACACCTAATATTTTTATTAACGAACTATGCAGAAGGTTATTGTGTGCGGAAAAGTCTCTCAAGAACAGACAGTATTTGGAGATCTCAAAATTTTTTTCCCAGAAAAAGGAGAAGTAAAGCGGTGAAGTAACTGTTGATCATCAGGTGACTTAACTGTAGCTGTCGCGAACTTTCATATCGCGAAACTTCCAATAAGCCAATAAATCAAATTGTAAATGAATATTACTGACATTCTGAGCCTCTGAGCCATTCAATCCTTAAATTTCCTATCTCTTTTTGTTGTTAACTAAACTCACATCCTTTGTATTCATGTCTTGTTAACTCTAATCTATATGTAGGTCATGTCCTGTTAACAGTAATGTATCCTATCGCTTCAAAGACGCCGTAGCTGTAAATCATACAAATCTGGAAAAAATCTGCAAAATACCGTATCCAACCTCTACCGAAGCCGATATTGTTAATTATATATTGTGAACCCTAATTAATCCTCCCTATGCCATAAACTAACAAAGGCGCAACTGTACTGCGCTATTCTACCCAACAAAGGCATTATATTAAGCCATCAATTCCCCTTCTTCTCCCACTATATAAACTGTCAATCCCGGCCACGCTTTTATTGTACTAATAAATTTCTTATTCAGTGTATGTTGCGGTCTTTGTATTGTCGTTATATTTCGCGTTAACAAATTTTTCTAATAAAGGTTTAATTACCCAAGTTTGAGGTGCGTACACACTCAACTCAACACAACTTGACTTCGCGTGGTCAACAGAATATCAACAATCCCTGGTATGAACGATGGATATTCCTGGCTACCAATTGACCTCACAAAAAACTCCACGACAATAGCTGCAGCATTGATGGCAATTCAGCAGAATTTTTTTCAATGCATTTCACAATAACTTATCATTGGAATCTGCTGAATCTTTTATCCACTGATACACAAAACTGTCCCCAAATAATTACTGACTGAACTTGAATATTTTAAAACTTAAAAGACAAAAATGATCAAAAAACCTTATTAATTCCATTTAGTGCAGAGCGTTTATAAATTCGAATACTTTTATTAAGCTCGAATCGATTATTGCTATAATTAGATCGAATTTGTCGTACCACTTTTTCAATATTTAGTATAATTCGATGCATGAAACGTTCCTCCCTTTCAAAGTATATTTCTTTCTGATCCAACATTACTCGTTCATCGGGAAATTCAATCAGATAAAAGATCATTCCACCAAAGAACGAATAAGCTATCAAAATGAAAACCGGGAATGTTGAGTGAACAATGGATTTGTTGTAGATAAGCTGTAAATGATAAAATATTTAACTAGTTAATTATAAAACCATCCTTTCACAATTCTTCCTTTCAATCTTTCTTAATCTTTCCTTTCTTTGTTATAATTATACAACGACGAATCATTCCGTCCAGGAAATGTAGTATCTAACCTAATTAAAAAGTATATCATCATTTATACTTTCAGTATGATATCAGTGAGACTGTGATGCGTTATCACGAACAGAATCATGCCATTCCTGTATCTGACGTTTTTATCACTTACGCATACTTTTTACTTTAAAACCTTTCCTTCTGATAAAATCACTTATTAGTAGTATCACCTCCATTTGTTTGCCGTTCAAAAAGGAAGTCAATTTTACGCAATCATTTTAAATCATCAAAAGCCAACGGTCGATTTTTTATTTAGTTTAGAAAATTTCAATTTTATATGAACCTGTAAATGAAAGCAAAAACGTTTCAATAAAGATTTTGTCTTGTCGGGTTCCCGATGTGTGGCAGGTTCATCGGATAGATATTGCGGCGATTCCAAACTTGCTCCACTTTTCCTCTGCAAAGTTATCAGTTTGATGAATTACCTCTGTGATATTTTCAAATGACATTTATCATGAATTAATTAAATATCACTCGGAAAAATTTTGGTTTGAGAATTACGCATTTATAATTAGCATTACATTATTTTCGACAATTGTGATCACTGGTGATGATGCTTTCCAGTTGAATAAATTTTTGCATTTAATTTATTACAGGCAAAAATATTTGTTTTATTATCATGAATTATTTATTTGCTACCAATGTTTTTGATACCATAGATTGGTACCACATATGGTGTAATTTGTTGCCATAGAATGATACTGTTAGCAGAGAAAATTTAATTTAAGAAAAAAAAGAAAAGGAATGATTTACAGGGTTGATTGAATTGAAGTTATACAATGAATTTCGTAATGATGAATATGAGAATAAAGATTTTAGTCGTTTTTGGTACAAACCAAGTGAGATAGGGTCGGTTGGCTTCATTCATACATCGATACATCCTTAGCTTGTTGGTCCCAATGTTCGAATATATCGATAGAGAATTATTATAATTAACTTAGATCCCTTTATGTCAAATAAATCTCCTCCTATCTTATTTAATTATATATTTTAGAATGACAAGCAGTATGATAGATAGTTTATTTGATGTTCAGTGGTAACTCCTTCTCCCCTTCCTCTCCCCCTACTTCTGCCCATAATTAGATAGTAATTACCGAAGCATTGATTTCAACTTAATTCAATCCGATGCAAGAATAGCAATACTTCCAAGCTAGAGCAAAGTTTACATGTATCATCGATAAAGCATTTGCAAGTTAGTTCGACTAGACATATCATTGTAAAGATACCATAAGACTTGTGCATTGATTGGTATGTCAATTGAACTTTTAATTTTCTGTCACAAATCTTTTTGCACAAAGTTACTGAGTCATTTCCCATGTAACGTAAATTTACGTGAAGTTGCAACCGTCATGCATGCAACACATCAATAGAACCAAAACATAGTTAAAATATCAGTGCTTGCATTTCTACTCCTAATCTTCATCTTTCTTTCTTTTTCAATTTTAATTAAAATTTCTTCTATTTAAATTCTTTCCTTGTCTGAATCTGTTTTGAACGTATTCTTCAATAAAGTATCGCAGTATTTTCGTATGTTTTTAAATTCGGTTCCTTTATCTAAAATATTTTTTTAAGTATAAATCAACAAATGAAAGACTTTTTAAAACTTCATTTTTCAGATTCACTTCGTTAACTTTTCTCAAATGAAATACAAGAAGGATAAAAATTCAAATGTATCTCACATATAAAAATGGATGAATAAAAGACAATATGCAACATGAAATATTACAGTCTCGAAAGAACTCATATCGCTGTCATTAATGATGATACGTCGATTGTTAACAAGTTACAACTATGGCTTTTCCTCGTTGTGATATTCTTGCAGCGAGTTTCCTGAATGTAATGAAAATCCTCTTCACGCTGCTTGCCTCTGATTCCCTGTTATGTTTTTCCCATAGATGTATCATTTTCAGTATGAGCTAACACTGGTAAGATCCCACAATAATATTACCACCAATCATATATGCTTTGTTTTTCCGCAGTGATTCCTCGTAATGCCTTGGTTGCAAGGCTTTGAATGGATAAATATCAACGAAATGATTTTTTCCTTCTTCCCTTCGTGACCACAATGCACCCTCAACCAAACAACAAATTATTTCGCATGCCAAGTAATTCAGGATCATTAAAGCACTTGAAGATATTTCAGGATCGCCTAACCAATTTAGAAATCGATTAATTTTTGCTTTCCTGCAATTTGTAAAACATTTGAAAAATTTAAGGAATTAAACATAATTCCTCATTTTTCGTGCAAATGTGCCTTCTTCAAATGCTGTCCAATTATTCAATAAAATAAATGAAATAATAATTGCATGCTGGATATGATTTTCAGAATAAGCCTAGTTGTTGAAATAGAGACCTCCAATTAATAATGCATTTGTTTAGAAAATTCATTACAGCTATAAGCTGCAGAAAAATTGTTTAGAGTAAGAAGATATAAACTTGAATTTAAATCTAAAAACTTTCAAAATGCAAGAGTAAATTTTATTGTCGAATTAATGCCTGATGCCATGTCCAGCGCAAAAGCTATATGTCCTTGCTATCGTATACTCTTTATACTCATCTTCATCCATTAGTGCCGTACGTTCTGATAATCGTTTTAATCGTTCACGCTTTTCTTCATCAACTTTCACATCATTTTTCATATATCTTTGTAGCTCGCCGGTTACATCGAATAATCCAACAGTGTCGTATATTGATTGTGCTCTAAAATAATACATACAAAATATAAACAAATAAACAATCTGTAGAAGTAATCTTTGGCAGCATCAGACATGTTGCCTGTCTGTGTGCTTATCTATCTATTAATATCACAAATGTTTATCAGTAATGCTGATCGATAAATTGCTCAATACTGAATTTAGTAAGTCAATTGGCAGTAGTCATACTGCTTATCAATACAAGTGCAATTTGGATGAAATAACATTACTAGAACAAAGTTGAATGCCCTAGCAATATGACAGTCACTGCATACATTTTTTTCCACAGATATATTCATAGAAAGCCCCGTTATCATATTTCTTGCTTTTTTCTCACACTTTAAACTGTATGCATAAGTGCCATGTTACTGGGATGTTTAACATTAAACGAAATCATTAACTGATCCATATTGTTCATTTTAGCATGCCGAAAGACAAATAATTACTATCAGTTATAGCTCATTTAAAGAAATCAATTAACAACAAACTCTTTTCCACAAAAATCTGAACTGCTACCTGGAACCTCTTCTAAAATATCACATTCCGCCTCATAATCTTCACTGAAACCTTTTAACAAATCCGCTGACTGAAAAAATTTTTCTTTAAATCAAAGTAGTTTTCAATTATCAAGATAAAAATGATTTCTTTTTAGTTCTCTGTTAAATGTTCCCTCATTAATTTTGGATTCACTGATGAAAATTAACTATGTTTCGTACTGTTTCAAAAATTGAATTTCAGTGCAAAAAGTATAAAATAAAGGTAACTTTCGTAATTGTAAAAATATATGCAGCATAGCCAGTAAGAATTTTTTTAAAAAGCAGACTTTCCTTCAAGATAATGGATTTCGGAAAAAGTATGAATTAATTACTTATGAATTACTTACTTTAGCTAAACGATAAATCCGACCAAGATGAAACAGTTTTTTCCGCAGAAGAAATAATAAATCCACACTTTCAATTTTTTTACAGCTGCAGAAAAATTAAAATTGAAGATAAATTTCGAAACTTGGGAAAAATATGAAGTCATAAATTTAAAAAGAAATATTTTTTACCCTCGCAGTGCAGCACATTTCTTAGCTCTACTTATTGTATCCATCATCTGCTCATGTAAGATATCAGTGACGTATTGTTGACATCTAAAAGAGTCCATTCATTCATTATATCGTTCTTTCTGTGACAACATAATTAATGTAAAATGTAAAGTGAAAAAAAAGTACGCAACAAAACAATTGTGCAATCATTCTATGAACTGAGATAGGACACGGACAAGTTCCATTTCGATTTTATTGAAAGGCATAACAAAACTGAAACTTCACATACCAGTTGCATGAGAACTGTCATTATACGTGGCATAATTCAAAAAACACAGACAAACAACAAAATTAAGAGCTAGGTAGTACAAGCATCCGGAACTGTACGCTAGTCCTAGATGAGATATCCAAAAAGGTTGACGAAATGTAAGGATTAAAAGATTCCATATCGTCAAAATTAATCACTGCTAACTGATAATTGATTTTTATCTGAGCAGTTAACTGCAAACATCGAATATGATTTCCATGTAAATAAATTTGAATTCTGGATTGAAAACTAACCTTTCAATTGGTTCAGTTTCATCGCCATAAGCAAACATTAATTTTCCAACAATTTCATAAATATCTCCCGGAACTGAAGTATGACCCATCGTTTTTTTTGCTCATAAATTTAACTGTTTACTGGTCCATTCATTAAAACAAACAGTAAATCATTCGCCCATCTACCTATTCAATCCAGTCAAATAATACGAGTAAAATGAAGGAATTGATAATGGTAAACAAAATATGAATTGTTCGTTTCACAAAATAACGATAATGAATAGAATTGTATTTAGAAGTTTATTATAAAATATCATCAATGAAAAACGATAGATTGTACAATTCTAAGTTTTGAGATATTAAAAATTGATTTTTTTTTTTTTTTTTTTTGCAAATGATTAAGTATTAATAAAGCATTAACATATTTCGTTTACATTTTTCCTAAGTGTGCTTTAAATGAAAGTAAAAACTGGTTCCTTTTTTTTTTTTTTTTTAGTCCAATCATCTAAAATAAAATTATGATCAAAGATTAAAGTTTTAATAGTCAGCACAAAGAACAAATCAATCAAGTGATAAGAGAAATTATGAAAACCAGAAAATGACTACAAATGAGAATTATATTTGTTCTAACGATACAAAAATTTATTCATTACCAACCAATTTAACTATCTTTTTTTCACCTTTTTAACTTTTTTTCTCATCCTCTCTCTCTCTTCCCTCATTTTTACACTTAAAAGTTTTAATAAATGTTACACAAAACAAACCAATTAAGTGATAAAAGAAAGTATGAAAAAGAGAAAATGAAGAAACGAGAATTATATTGCTCCTAATGCTATGAAATTTCATTTATCATTAAATTAATTTGCCTTTTTTTTTCTCTTTTTCTTTACATTTTTCACTTTCTCCTCTCTCTCTCTCTCTTTCCTCATTTTTACATCTAAAAAGTCAATGTCCTTTTAAACTCTTGAATTGCTCCATTTCTTATTTTAAAACATTTCAACTACTTAAATTTCATTTGCTATTTCATATGTTCAATGAATATTCCGAAAATTTATTTTACATATTTGAAATTTCATTTGCGATTTCTGAAACTTATTTCTTACTTATTTGATTTGAAATTTATTTGACTTAATTAAATCTTCTCAATCTTTCAGCTGATAACCTTAATTACCTTTTTCTCTTTCCCTTTTCCTCTTTTTCCTCGCTCTCTCTCTCCCTCTTTCTCTCTTTTTCCTCCTCTCGTCTTTGTAACTAAAATTATTTTCTTTCTGCTCAACAATATGAATTTTTCCTTCGTCGAGAATTCGCGGTGGTTTGTCGTTTCATATTAGTTTAATCTCAGTTCGTTGTTTCACGTACGTGTCACATGCTATAAACGTCGACTTAATAAAAACTAATTTAACTTTAGCTAAATCTTCAATTTAGCTAATATTTAGTGAAACGTAAATAAGTGAAAATAAGGAAAATCGCTAACATTGACAAAATCAATTCTTTCATAAGCTTAAATCGTTTCAGTAACAAAAGAAAGTGTTATGAATGAAAAGAAACAGTAGAATGATAAAATTTGAAGAGTAAGAAATATGCGTGAAACTAGGAAGAAGCTTTCCTGTTAATAAAAGGCTTTAATACCTGTAAAATCATCGGCAACATTACCGACAAAACTAGTAGACGTGAAACCTAGAAACTCCTTCGGTGCTGGGTCGAGTTGCAAAAAAACCGGTAAAGCTGAGATCCAAGTATGTGATGTATCGTTGGCTGATATTTTAACAATATTCCGAGGGAATTTGATTTCCGGTTTGTTTTCTCCAATCTTTTACTCTTCTTTCATCTTACTTCAATCTACCATATCGTTTATTTATCATATTTTCCTTATACACATTTGTGTTTCATGCATTTCTAAATCCTAAGTTCCATTCTTTCTCTCGAAACTATCTGCTATCTTTCCTTGTTTATTTTAAACCGTTCCATTTTTTTCCTCTTTTTTTTTTTTGACCTTTGACATGAATCTGTAAATAGAACGAATATTGTCAAAGAGGGAATTATAGAAACATAATTTTTGGAAAAAAAATTTACGGAAAAAAAGAAGCGAAATACTGGAAAGCATCAAAGATTGCAATTTCAAATTTTTATTTCGTTTCAATCTCTTCAATTTTTACTCTTTTAATTTTCGATATAATTTTTTGATTTCTTAAATAAAAAAAAAAAAAAAAAGCAAAAAAGATAATAACAGAGTGTAGTAATAATTAAGGGATGAACATTATACTTTTTTCGTCCGTTATCTTACAACAACAGCAACTGAGAACCTCTTGAAATATTCATTTTCTGAAAGCGTAAATTTGATTTAGTGCGCAAAATTTATCTCATATTTTATCATTTGTGTTGACAAGTTTTAACAAAGTTTTTGTTTTTTTGTGCAACTTATACCAAAATTTAAATTGCTTAAAAACTTGCAAGCGTACTGGACAAATATTGTATAGATTTCGTGAGTTTTTTCACACTAGAAACAAAAATGTTATCCTTATGTCAAATTTGTTGTAAAAATGGTTGGTTTTTCAAAATTAATTTTATTAACAAGTAATTCATATGTTTAGAGTTTTTTTTTGAGGTGTTACTATGGCGTCAGTTTTGGAACAGATGAAATTATCGACAAAAGTTGTCGCGGATTGTGTTGATTTCAAAGGTTTAATAAATTTTTTGTTTGGAAATACAAAAGACAAGACCAGATAATGGAATAAAAAATAGATAAGATTCCTTATTTATTTATTTCTTGCATATTTTTTTTGATTTCTAATGGAAGTATTTTGTATGGTCGTACAGGAAATGAAATTTAAGCTAATCGTTAATTTTTGGTTGTGCAATTGGAAAATACCAATAGAAGAAAGTGTAAAATAAAATAGAAAATGAAATAGAGTGGGATGTTATGTTTTAAAAAAAATGAAAATAGAATGTAATACTATCGAAAAGGTGCTGTTAAGAAATTTCATTCGAAAAATGAATTAAAATGGAATACAATGATATATTTCGATTTGCTATTTTAATTGAAAATTTCCACTTATCAAGCAGGAATTAGAGTCTTTTTAGTTATATTCAAACTGTCTCAGTGATGCAAACCATTGCATCTAGATTTTGCGGGAGTTTATCGTGTCACACATCTCTAAGTCTTTTCATCTGTTTCATGTTTTGGTCAGAGTAATATAAAAAGTACGGGTTGTTTACCACTAGCAAAACCAAAGTAGAATAATAGCTTCTCGGCTTGTTTAAATTTTCCAGAATATTATATTGTGGAGTTTAACATTTCTGAAATCTCAAATTTTATTTGGACATATTGCAGAATTCACTGTGAACAGATTTTTTAAAAAAATTTTCTGACTCAAAAACAGTATTATGATGCTTGAACTTCACTTGTGCAAATCTTTGACTTTTAAGTAATACTTAGATATTTTTTTCTGCAGTAATGAAGCAGGTTGGTGCTGTGGATGCTACAACAAATCCATCCATTTTATTGGCAGCATCAAAACTCGATGATTATAAGCGTTTTCTGGATGAGGGCATTGCATATGTGAAAAAATCTGGTTCATCATTAAATCGTGAAGAAGTAAAGCTTTTCCGAAAACTGCTTCAAGTAATTTGTGAATTCCCGAGATGTAGTAGTGAATCTGCAATCAGTTATCTACAAGCAGTGTTTGTTTAGATGATAAAACTGTGAGTATGGCCATTTTTAAGTCTTTATATCAGGTTCAGTTTTTCATTTAGCTGTTTGGAAAAACTACAGGATTCATCTGTATCAATAAATGAATAGGTTCTATGAAAGTTAATTACTTCCTCTTGATGGCTTTTCTCTCCTTCTGCAGTTGCGAGCTTTGGCTATGGACAAAATAGCAGTTTTAATGGGAAAAGAAGTATTAAGCGTTATTCCTGGGCGTGTTTCAACGGAGGTCGATGCCAGGTATAGTTTTCTTGTTCCTCTTTTACTATTATGCATTATTCACTTTTACTTTTCCGTTTTTTTTTTTTTTTACGTCTCTTTGCTCACTTTAATACTCCTTGCTTTTTCATTAGTGCTAGATAATAATCAATCCTTAATAATTTATCATGTATTGTTCATGAATTTATGCAAAATGAAATTAATGCTACCAAAACTTTACGTCTTTTTTAAGCTGAAGGATATGTTTGATGAATTCTACTGTTATACATTGTTCATTTTTTTCTTTTTTTTTTCGTTTTCTTTTCTTGCTTCTTTTTTGCTTTTTTTTACTTTTAGGTTGGCCTTCGACAAAGATGCCCAAATCTCAAAAGCATTGGCAATTATAAAGTTATATGAAGAAGAAGGAATTACAAAAGAACGTGTGCTAATAAAATTACCCTCAACTTGGGAAGGGATTGAAGCTGCTCGGTTAGTTTTTATTAAATATGCAAGGGATATTTGCATTATATTAATGACTATACTAATTTTGTACTTCCGTTATACTAATCTTTAGTAATGACAGATCTGTTTCATCAATTTATGAAATAATTTTATCATTTCTTGGAAAGAAAAATTTCGGTTATTTGGTTATTTAATGCAGTTCCACTTATTGGTTTATTATGTTGGACACGTAGAACGTTTTCTTAACAGCCGTATAGCTATAAGCTGGATTTTATATTTTATTCCTTTTTTTCTGGTTTTCCATTTAATCTTCCTAATCAAACATTTCATATTTCAGATAAGACTTTTATTAATCTTTTGAAAATATATTCAGATCTCTGTCTGCCTAGATCTCTCCATTACAAATCTTGATTGCGATCAGACTTCTATGATTTTTTTTGAAATTTAATTATCTATCCTGTTATATTAACAAATTTTGTAATATCAGCATACTTGAAAGTAAACATGGCATCCACTGTAATATGACGTTACTGTTCAACATTTATCAAGCTATCGCATGTGCCGAGGCGAATGCTACGCTGATTTCTCCATTTGTTGGCCGAATTCGTGATTGGTATTTGAAAAATACAGACTTGAAAGATTACACTCGTGAAACAGATCCCGGTGTTCAGGTTCCTTACATTTTCCAGTTTTAGTCAGAAAAATTTGAAACTTTGTTTTTAAATTTAATATGTAAAAATTAAATTTTTCAATAAAATGTATAGAACAGAAAGGAAGTTTGTCTTTCGTTCATGTTTCTTTTTTAGAAAGTTTGGGTTTTTTTTTTTTATATCTTTTGGATCAATTGGTTTCCGAATAATCTTCAAATGTCTTTAGAATGTTCGTAAAATCTACAATTATTACAAAAAATATGGTTACAAAACAGAAATTATGGCAGCATCATTCCGTAATGTAGATGAAGTCAAAGGTCTTATTGGTTGTGATCTAATGACGATCAGGTACGAAATATCTCATCTTTTTTGTATGTGTGGTTCCACTAGAGTCTTTGCGGGATCTTCTTAAGATGGATAATTTGTGTTTTGTAGTGTGGCGTTGCTCAAGGAATTATCGGTTGACTGCGAAGACGTCCCTGTAATTTTGAGCCCAGAAAAAGGTATATTTATGTGTTTTGTATATCTACTGATTTTTCATGGAATTTTTTCTTTTTTGCAAAAGATTGTATTGTATTTCGGATTTTCTTAGAAAAAATATTTCAAACTGGTCACTGATTATAATATATTGAGAAGAAGAGAAAAACTCTTTGCAGCCAAGTCATTTGAAATGCAGAAAATAATACTTGACGAGCCAATGTTTCGATATGAAATGAATGAAGACAAAATGGCAACGGATCTTTTGGCTGATGGAATACGTCGTTTTGCTGCAGATGCTCGAGCAATGGAAGCTTTGATTGATAAAGTTCTCTAATATCTGCACTCGAAATAATTGGCTTTTAAACTTCTCTTTTGGTTTTGATACATTTTCTCACTCCAACATTTTTTTTTAGAGATAAATTGACTATCACGCAAACGTTTGCCTATTATTTATTTTACCACTGTGTCATTTTTAACAATTAATCAATTCTTGCTCGGAAATTTATCAAAAATTAATAGAAGACATTTTATAGGTAGCATCAGTGCATTAATTAACAATTAAACGTGAAGCAGTAATATATTTAAATACAATGAGATTCCTTTTGCTTTACTTTTTCAAACTTTGAAAATTTTGAAAAATTTACTACAAATCTATTAGAGCATTTTGATTTAGTCGGATCACTGAATATATAAATTTCACGCCAAAATATCATATCTAAATGTATCAGTTTCATACAGAAAGATCGGTTAAAGTTAATCATTCCCTGATATTTATGCTGAAACTTTGTTTATGCTTTCTTTTTGATTGACAGTATTCAATTCCTTCGAGAATTTATGATTTATCACATTCTAGGATATTAGTGATGTTATATCAGATTATATGAAAATAAAAAAGCAAGAGAAAGCTGTCTTATTGGCCTAATGGTTGTGTCATTCATGCAAGTTTGATTTTCTCAGTTTATTTTTCCTACTCCACATTGACAATACAGTAATTCGGAAATATCACTCCGAATTCTTTTTATTTTTGTGTCTGAAAACGATTTAAAAAATTTTCACTGGAGGCTGTCTTTTATATCTTAGTTAAAAGCGAGGTTAATCCTTTTTTTGCTTTCTTTTCTAAGAATAGTGCAAGTCAGTGATAATTCATCATATGACTTTCCTTTGTTTGCTTATTTTCTTGTCTAAAACCTTCTGTAAACTTTCAAGTAATTCCTGAATATATTCTTTACCTACTATTTATATACCTTATTTTGTCCGTCTGTGAGGACAAGTTATTAAACTATCCCATTCATTTTCTATAATGAATTTTACTTTATTGTGAAATTGAAAAGAAAAAATTAACC
The DNA here is from genome assembly GCA_037074765.1 of Mansonella perstans. Classification (NCBI taxonomy): domain Eukaryota; kingdom Metazoa; phylum Nematoda; class Chromadorea; order Rhabditida; family Onchocercidae; genus Mansonella; species Mansonella perstans. The sequence continues at coordinate 22,741 of JBAMDO010000343.1, read as the reverse complement.
AACTTTTGAATTTTATTTAAAAAATTTCATCAGTCATCATCATAGATAATGTTTCATTCTGTTAGGGCTATTTCATAAAATTCCTTCATTATAGGATCACAGGAGTAACATTAGTATGATTTTCACATTTTTATCTTTTCAAATTTTTAAAAATCCTTTACTCTTGCAACTAAATTTATTAAATTTGACGTTTGTTAAAAATTTCAACAATGCAAGATTTGATGGCGTATCTTCAAAAAAAAAAAAAAAAAAAAAAGAGAAGAATATGATGGCGCAGTTTTAAGTTCAGTAATTCTTTGATAGGACAGTTAGAGAAGTGACATAGCAAAATTCATTTTATTAGCATGCCACTAATAATAACGTATAACGATTATTAATAGCATGTCAAAAAAATATGTATAATAATAATTACTGATTCCTAATTATTATGCAATTATTTGAGTATTTTTAACGACAATTTAATGTTTTCCTTCTTCCAACTAATAATTGTATTGTGATTTATTCTCCTGTAACTGTTAGTATAATTATGATAAAGTGTTGAAAGCTCTTCAGTTAATTTTTTTTAGAAATTATCTCTTGTTTATTCAAAATATTTCAATTTGCTACATTGTAGTAAATTGCAATAAATCATTTCTAAACCACGACTCGGAATGGAACTGTTCCGTAAATATCTTTAAAAATTTGTATCTAGTATTCAATTTTTAAAAAAAAATTTCATGTTTAAATTCATTGTTGAAATTTCAAATCCACAATACAACTATCGTACAATGAGTTGTTTATCGATGTTCTTCAAATTTCTGAGTTTTTTTCTGTAACATTTTATGACAAAATTTTATTTGGCAAATATTTTTGTTCGAAAAAGTTTAATTATTTCAAGCAGACTGAAATTTGTCAGTATACATGGAATGAAATGAAGATGACGAATGTTTATAAGGATAGATAATTTTCTCAAAATTGATTAAATTTCCATCATTTGATTGTTTTTTTGTGGACATCAGAATCAGTGAAACGTATTGCACGCTGCTTGTTGATGTAATGCCAAATGCGCAACGTAATATTCATTAAAGCACCAATTAACGTTGATACAATCAGAAGCGTCACAACTGAAATAATATTAAAATTATTAATTAACAAAAAAAAGTTGAGAAAATAAGTGATTTTACTGTTTTTTAATTGTGGATATATATTACTGTGGAAGAAATCTTTTAACAGAAATGATACTTTTACTGATTTGTTGGACCATTCCTCTTATCATACCAGATATATCGCTTAGAACAAAATGAAATATAAAATAAAATTTTATCAAAATTTAATTCAAAATATACTGGTTTTAATTGCAAGAAAATGTTATGACAAGAAATAAAGAGATATCATGATTAAGATTAAAAAATCATGATAAAGTATATAATTTTGCTTATCATCGGAAGCCCGATACTTACGTATACGGGCTACGTCAGGTGAACGTAGCGGCAAGCCGGCTATAAAAATTCGATCAAAAAATTCTCGCTCAATAATAAGTGTGATCATATACCATAAACACATTGATAAGCAAATTACTGATGATGCTTCAACAATGTTCTAAAATTAGATATCGTCCTATTTTTTCAAATGTATCAATTCATGTTAATTATATATTAATTTAAACTTATTAGTAAAGTTTCAAAATTACTTATTTATTATCATCCTTATCAATCAGTTAACCATGCATTTATTAATTTTATTAACTTCTTTTTTTTAGTACACTAATAAAATTCCCAAATTAATCTAATTTTTGCATTAATGGATCATTGGAGAATAGCACTTGTAAATTAAAATTGATTTTCTGTAATATATCAAAATATCCTTCATCACTGAATAAATTATTTGTTTAAATATGCATTGAAAACTAAGTAAATACAACTTTTTTTGCTAGCAATTTGAAAGCTTACAATAAAAAGTAATTTTGAGTTGAACTTTTATTCAATATTTCAATACGTTGCACTATTTAAGTATAGTTATAAAATAACATATTCCCCACGGACACATCTTTTCTTTTGAACTTTAAATAATAAAAACTTCCGAAATGACTGCAATAATATATTTCCTGTTTGCTCGTAATTGAAGTTATTGTCAAATTTTTGACATTTAGCCACTTTGTTAGTACAAAAAAATTTTTGACTTAATTTTCGTTCTCTATATATTGCCATTCAAAAAAACTTCGAAAGAAAAAGTTTTTTCAAGCTGCCATTTAATTTAAGAAAAGTGGTAGTGAATTGCGAAGTAGATGGATGCTCTTTATGTTTTTCAGCATACTGCAAATTCAATTTGGATGTAAGCTATTTTAAAATTCAATTTCTAATAAATGCTCAAAGGTTTCAAAAAAGATCGTTTCTTCCAAACTTACTTTGCTTACTTTAAAGAATGACTAAAATTTTTTTTTTTCAAGTGCTGCTAGTTAAAATTAAACTAAGTTTTGGCTGAATAAACTAATAGTTATTCTAAACAAATTTACAGCAATTGGAAAAGATTTGATGCTTTCAGATTTTGCAGTAATACCAATTTTGAACATAATAGCATTTTAGTCCATTAGTGATATTGAGAAAAGATCAACCTTTTTTAATTTAGATGTAAGTTTTTTTTAACATTTGAATGTGAGCTTTTTTTTAAATTCATTTTCTAATAAATGCTCAGAAGTTTCAAGAAAGGTTGTTTCTTCCAAACTTACTTTGCTTATTTTAAAGAATGACTGAAAATTTATTTTTTCCAAGTGTTTGTTTTCCCAGGTTTAATTTTAAAATTAAACCAATTTTGGTTGAATAAACTAATAGCGTGTTTTAAACAAATTTGCAATAATCGGAAAAGATTTGAAGTTTTCAAATGCTATAGTGTTCTGCAATTAATTTTCTATCGCCGAATCTCAATTTTAGGCCCACTTTTACTATTACTCTCATTACTGCAATATTGTCACAAATAATCATTATTACCGATAGAAGTTTCAATAAATTGCTAGAATGTTGTTTGTTTCAACTTTTGGCAATTAAAAATTTGTCCAATTTCTAACTACATAATCTACATTTCATTCTAATTGGTCTCGTAATAAATAAAAGGTTTTCGTTAAAAGGTGTACAATACACCTAATTTGTCCAGAGTCTTCTTTACTTAACTCATTCGTAATAATTATAATTGAAATTTTTAATTTCAGAAGTTAATTTAGGAAAATATATTATTTTGTACTACAATAGAAATAACAAGTTTGTATGCAATTGTTTCAATTCGATTATTTTTGTTATTTAAGTATTCATTTTTATTTTTTTAGCCCAAACGTTGGCCAAAATATTTTGGCTAAATTAAATGTAAAATTTGTAGCAAATTAAAACTAGAAAAACGATTCATCATAATGTTCGGCAAAAAATAAGACATTGAACAACTCAAGGAGATATTTTGTTATTTATTTCTAAAAATAGAAATGATCAAAGGTTTAACCGTCATTTCAATTCGTGGTTTCTGCCATTTCCATATGGTTGTAAAATATTTCCGGATTTCGAATATTTTTCATGACAAATTTCACATCGATCATTATTGTTTGATCGTAGTAACCATTCGTTTAAGCAATGTTCGTGAATGTCACCCATCTGTTAAATAAAAAGTAATTATCCATTAATTATATGTAAAAAAATGACTAATAAAATTATTTGATCTGACATTTTTTTTAAATGAAATTAATTTGGAAGATTCCGTACACGTTATCAATGGAATTAAGTCATATTGTAAACTCTTCTCTGTTGAAATTAATTATCGCACTAAATTTTATACGTATTAGGAAAACGTCACAAAAATACTAAGTTAAGAAATGTATAAAGTAAGAAAGCAATAGTTAAATTTCAAGACTAAATTAATGCTACTAATTGATCCTTTTGATGTAAAATCAGTAAACTCAGTACAACTAAGTAATCAGATTTTCCTTCTCCGTAATTTGACTAATTAAATTTGTGAAAATAAATTAATATATCGAATTAAAAAAAATGGATTGAATGTATTAAATACTAAATTCAATAAACTGGATAAACATAATGAATAAAATATGTAAAACATTTTGAAATAAATTTTATGTTGAATCAAATATGTCCAATTGAATTGAATTTGCGGAGTTAATGCAAGACCAGTTATGAAGATTTGTTGAATATACAAGACAACTTATTGTACCAGGCCTCATTAGGTCTCAAAATATTCAATAATGATATTTAAGAAGAAATGCGATTAATGGAACGCAATTAATTATCAGTATAATACGAAGTCAGTTATTGAGTTAAATCATCAATAGATTTGTTATGCAAAAAAAATATAGGAAAAAAAAACTGAATGAATTGAAAAATTTACAGTTCCAGTACAAGCACATGGACGAACAAGTTCACCGGTTTCTGATTGACAAATACGGCATGCTCTTCGCTCTGTATTTGATGAATTAGAGATCGTTTTCGGTGAACTAAAGAACTTATTTCCATATAACTAATGGTTGTTATTCGTATCAATTTATATAACTTAATAAAAGTAAAGAGTAATTTTCTTTTTTTCTCAGAATTCGTTGCTTATTCGAAAAAACAAAAAATTTTTCCATATATTTGCTGTTGCTTCATTTTTTTCGTGAATTTCACTCAATCTAATAACAATTGTTCTCAGAGAGTGTAATTTATTAATTTCAAAACAAATTAATGCCTTTGTTAAATCCTTTTCTTTTCCGTTTATTATTTCAGTGAACTCCCTTCTTTTTCACATTACACTCATATTTCACCTTGGAAAGATTTCTTAATGTTTCCGGAGCGAAACGAAGCATGCAGTTGCAAAATTATAATTACTGCTTAATATTTCTTAATATTTTTTCTTACCAAACGTCAAAAGTGTCATCAGTTAAAGAAACGGGCTACCACTTGTCATTTTAGCCAAACTTAACGTTTGGCGCTTGTCACTTGAAGAAAATGCGATATTTGAACTTGAAGGCTACGTTTAAGGTTTAGGCAAAACGTAATGATTCAAAACCGCTACTAAAGTGCCATTGTCAACTGTAAGTTGTAAGTTGACAATGACACTTTTCCGATTTTGATATCAATTTTTTGAAATACATTGAAATATTCGCTCATCTTCCGTTGTTCGTTTAAATCATACATTTGTACGGAAATTCGACTAATAGAAAAAATATTTTGTGAATTTTTTTTTTTAATCAAATTGTTTACAATTTAATTTGAAACGAATAAAAATAACTTTTCTCTGTCAACTCTTCTCTTTCATAACTATTTATTTTTAACTTATCCTCTTTGTTCTTCTTTTCTTTTCTGCTTCTCCTACTCCTCCTCTAATCCGTTCAGAATTAAGGCCAAAATAATTTTTTCATTTTGATTGAAATATTTTTAAATTTCTTGATAGCCGACATGAATTAATTCAGTTACATTTATGCTTTTCTTTTTTATCTTCCTTTCTGCAATCCTTACATTCATATGAACGTGAATCTATACGTTTCTCTTCGTGTTATATTATCTGCTTAGGTTTATTAATTAGTTATCATTTACTCAACAAAGTTGCTTATTATCTTAGTCTAGTTAAAGAATTTAAATGTTTTTAAATGGATCAATTACAGATTTTCTCATCATTCGAATCTTTTTTCTCACTTATCTGGCATGAAAATTTCGACAGGAAAAAAAGAACCCAATTAGTTAACAAGTTCGAACTAATTACACTTCTGAAACACTGTGAAAATATTGTACTTGTAAACATGAACATATGATTTTTTCAAAATTTTAGCAGTTCAGTTCATAACTTATAATCTGTTCACAGATGGCATATTTTAACGCCTAAGAAACGAGATATATTGTTGCGGAATAGTTATTAAATTAATCGTTTGCACTAATATGCCAGAATTTTGCAAATCTTGCAGATCAATATTTTACTAATTTTAGGTTATTATTTAAAGCGATGGTTTCCTTACTTGATCAGGAATCACTTTGCCTTTTTTATTACAGTACTAACTACAAAATTCAAAAATAGATAAATATTGTTAACTTGAAAGTAAACTTCAATCAAAACTTTCAATGTATTAGCTGAACTTTTGACGTATTAGTTAAAAGAAAAACAGCTGGTGTCTGAACTGCGCTGTAAATCAAATTTTAGTTCTTGCGGATTACCGATTGGAAACCGGTGATTTAAAGCTGTAATATGTTCGCTAATATTCTGGCTTTATTTTCTTAACTCATCATTGAAGAAAAAGAATAGAAAATCCAAATTAGATTCAGATTCTGGAAGATATTATTTGAATCCCCCATGAACGTATCTGACCTAAAACTGATTGTCACCTAAAACAGAAGGAAATTCAAGTATTAATTTTAATACAATAAAACCCACTTTGGAATGTCAACGTTGACGGAATCATGGAAACGTATAACGCGTGCAAATCCTTCTTTACTTCCGTTGGACATCAGAAGTTCCTTATCCGTCATTTTTTTCCGGTACGATTGCACTTGAGATGTTGTACCATTTATCTGATGTGCTTCTTCACGTTTTGCCAAATAGTTGTGATCCTCATCAACTGGACTAACACCTAAAACTGTACCAAAAATCAGTCTATCCATTTTGTTTCAGTTACTTTTGAATGCTTAACCAACTTATTACTAGTCCAAACTAACTTAAATATAAGAATATCCTTCTAATTAAGTTTAATTTAACAAACATCTGTTAGATTAATATTTGTTCAGTTATATTGTAACAACATCAATCTGTTATTGCTGAAGATATTCCGGTTTCTTATCCAGTGTGAATATCATTAATAGTTTTGCTATTATTACAAGAATGTTGCAGTTAATGAAGATAATATTTTCCTGTAATATCGAAAAAAAACTGTGCTTAAAAGAGTTTTTATCTAAAATGTTTAAATTAAAGTTTACTTTTCGGCATTTTATATTAGCTTTTAAAGATAATATTTTTCACGGGCAAAAAAATGATCCGTTACCACAATTTTGAAAAATAATTGGAAAATGTTCTAATGGGAATTCTGCCCCATTAAATCCATCGAATTTCGCGCTAAATTCTTCTAAAAAACTTGTCGATGTATGATTTATCCCGTACTTGTCAGTATATGGTTTATCCCCTCCTGGCCGTCAACTTTCCGATCATTATTTCCTTCAGCTTTCGACATTACACCACCGCACTTTCGATACTTTTTCATGAACAGTGAATATTGCCAGTAATAACAGCGACTAAATTAAGCCAAAAATATTTTTGAAAATTTTACTATTTTCTTCCAAATACAAACTAATTATGCAAATTAGTGCAAGTAATAATTATGCACAAAAATATATTATAATATAATTGGAAATCTTTATAACAAACTGTGAAGAATAGAAATTTAGGACTGAAAAGAATAGGAAATTATATAAAATTATTAATGAGATAAACTGTGACTATTTATTTTTTTAAATCATTAGCTTGTTGGTACGGTGAAATGTGATTAAATTGAGAGGAAAAATTATTCCTGAAATGAATTATTGAATTTTCTGTAATTTCATTCAATAAAATTTGCCGAGAAATGATAATGGTAACATGATAATTTTGCTGGGAAATGTTGCAATAACTTTTCATTTTTCTTATTTCTATTGTTTTAAATTTAAAAGAAACTTGTAATTCATAATTTCATCCATCAATGTTTATTAATTATAATTTTTTAATTTAATCAAAAGAAAAAGATCGATAACTGTTCGCAGTACGAATTACTGGGTGAATAAATGGATGAATTAATAAAATTAATAAAATGAGTCAATTTTAATTTAAAAGAAACTTTTAATTCTTATTCTACGAATAATTTATACAATGGTGAAATATAATTAAACTATAATTAACAGCTAATAATTAAAACGACAAAACAGGGAAGGCAAAACTGCATATATTAATTTCAAAGTTTGCATCTGTATAGAATATTTTTCAAATAAAATTTTTTCAACTGTTAATTCAAAAATTTTGTTAGTTTTTTAAATGCATTTCAACTACATTATATTTTTGATTTAATGCTAAATCCAACAAATATAAAATTTAATGACATGTGCTTTCTTTCTTTCTTTCTCCTTCTCTTCCTTTATATATAAGTATTTTTACGCTCAAAGTATTCTTCAAATGTCATTAAATAAGTTTATTCATTTGAACAACTTGGTAAATTTATTTGGCTAGAACTCCCTTATTTTTTCAGATTTTTATCAAGAAATATGTATCTATTTCGATAGTATTATCAATATGATACATACTTTACTTCGATCTTTCAATCAATTCCGAAGTATTTCAGTAAGTTGACATTTTTATTTCTCAAACATTTTAAAGCAACGTGACTTATTGCTGGAAAACTTGAAAAATCTGCGAAAATTATATGCAGCTCATTGTTATATTATCGTGAGACTTGTCGCATGATCAACAGTCTAGAAAGGAATGAAGGGGGTGGAAGGGAAGAGTGATAATAGCGGTAAAGGAAACTGAAGTATGCGAACTGCTTTTGTAGGTGCGAAAAATTATCAAGTTCGATATGTATTCCATCTAAATATCTCAACGATTCGATTAAATAAACTATTTTAATTAAATTGGCTAATTTTTATATCATGTTTTCATGCCGTTGAAGTTTTGAATTTTTCTATTAAAATTCACGTTAACTTACAAATTCTCTATCATTGCATAATTTTAACTGAGTCCTCCAATATGATTGATTCACCCAATGTTTGAAGCCAACAAACTTCAACAAATTACTTTTACTTTCGAAATTCATAAAAATAAAAAAATTGAATATATGAAATTGAATTTTCAGTTTTATAGAAATTATTTTAAAGCAAAAAAAAAGAAAATTATTTTAAAGTAAAAATAATTTTTCAGATTATTAAATAGTCGGAAATCAAACATAATATGGTTTAATAACAACTGTTATCAAACTATTAGTTATGATTAGATCAATAGAGTTATTAAGTTATTTTGTTCTTGAGATGTCTATTTTTTAACCGAAATGATAAGTATATTTAAACAAGCTTCATTTGATGAATTCTCTTAGATTAGCTATTTCAGAAGATAAATTTAAATTTTAAAACAATTGGATTAATCATAATTTTCACATGGCCTTAACACTGAGAATTTATGATCACATTTGCAGCATTTTCACCGCTGTTTGGTGCACTGTTGGTTATTGATATTTCTAGTAATATATGCGCTTGGCGGTGGTGTCATTTTTCATCAGTTAGAGAGTGATGCGTTAAAATCTTATTTGAATGGGCAAATTGCTAAAACAAATTTATGCATTGCGAAGGTGAATTTATAGGCGTCAAATTTTTGATTATTTACCGAAAAAGGACAACTTTAGTGCCGGCAAATGATGATCCAATGACAATAAAATATTAATATGAATAAATTAATAACTAATATGTATAAATCGTATGTTTCATATGACAAAAACTTATTATGTTATTTTCAACCTTAGCAGATAATTTAGGAATTCCATGCAAAACGAAGTAATGCTTCATGGTATAATTTATCTTTAACCATGATGAAAATAGGGAATAATTTTAAATAGTGAAGGAATTGGACAAATTAAAGAGCAGTAACTTCTGTTTGATTTCTATTTGTCAAATTAAATTTTATTTTGCTAAATTAGCGAAGTTATGAGAAATTTATTTATTTTTTTTCCTCACTTTTACAAAGTACAAATCGATCAAATGATATGCCAAGCAGTTTTATGTCAATATTTTATCGTCTTTAGATTTTACGAAAAGCGAAAAATTATTCGGACGAAACAGTAAAACATATTGAACGTTGCTGGAAAAGTGACATGGATGAGATCGTGGAATGGGATTATGTTACATCAACTCTCTACGGATTTGGAATCATTACAACACTGGGTATTCTGTTGATTTATTATTGAAAATTAATTCTTTTCGAGAAAGATGAAACAAGCAAATGGCTCATTCCATTTTTCTTTCGTATTTTATTAACTTCAAATACTTTTTACTTCCATTTTAAATATTCATTTTAAAAGAAAGAAATTTACTGACGGAAATTTCTCTGAAAGTTCTTTTTATTTACTTTTATATTATTTGCTTTTCTAACTTCCTCAGTCTAAATTTTTTTGGAAAATTATTGAAAACAGTATGGAAAAGAGCAGAAATATTCCAATTTAGAGATTAAATACTTGTAACGTTTTTATCTAAAATGAAAGTGATGCGAAATAGCTCTAGCTTCTTTATCCAAAATGAAAGTGAGGAAATTGGGAATAAAACTGAAATAAAAGAAATTTATATTTTCAATAAAATTTCAATAAAATTTTCAATAAAATTTTTTTTATTTTCAATAAATATAATAATAAATAAATCAATTTAAAACAATAAATTGAAATAACTTAGTTGTTTATTGCGAAGTCTTGAAATTTGAATTTCAAAATTGTAATTTTGAATTCAATTTATTGAAAAAGTTGCAAGTAGGATGAAATTTAGATTTTATTTTTAATTCATTAACTAGTTGAACAAATTTTTTTAAGAAGGTTTTATGTTTTTTGCTAAAATCTTGTAAGTGAACAATTTGTGGATATTCCAGTAGTTGGGTAAATTCGTTTGACAGATATTAAATCTTGCTTATTTATATAACGATGCAATTATAAGAAGAAAAAATGAAATAATTAACCATTCTGAAGTTTAAATTCAATCTAACTAGTGAATTTTCAATATGTGACTTCAAAATATCAATCAAATTTTTTAAAATGTTCTCATTCTTTCTATTAAATGCCCTCTGATCCATTCTTTCATATTTATTTAATTAACAAATATCTTGTGAAAGTTTTCAGGTTTTTAAAAAAACTTGAAGTAAGGTTGCTTACTTAAAAAGTTTAGTTCTAACAATAAATGATAAATATATTTTGCAGGTTACAGTCGTATTAATCCAATAACAACAGCTGGTCGGTTGTTTGCCGTATTTTATGGTATACTCGGTATACCTGTAGCAGTGATTGTAATTGCAGTTTCCGGCCGTCATTTGAATACTTTTGCTCAAAATTGGAAAAAAAAGGTTATCAGTTATAATTATACCAGTAATAATTCTCATTTTTGATTTTTTTAAGATTAACTGCATTGATATTGCAAAGAATTGTGCATTAAGATTCTTGTCTGAGCATATAATATGCGCAAGATCTCTTGCAGTAATAGCAATCGTAATGTTCCACTGATTCCTTACAGTAATCATATTCAAAATTTCATAGAAACTTCACGGTAATAATATTCAGATTTCCAGTAATGATAATCAGAATATTCCAGTTGATGTCAAATTATTTTTTTATCAGAATATCTTCTCATTATAAAATTAACTGCTCAAATTTAATAATGAATCTAATCACCATAAAGTTTTGCTGGTAAATTATTGTCGAAAACAATAAAAAAACACAATCACTAAAGTAAAAATTAGTAATTGTTAATAAATTAATAGTGTGATAAGAATGATTGAAACAATTTTTTCAATAGAATGAATAGTATAATTCAGTTGCTATTATTTAATCAACGTTTTGACAGAAAAGAAAGTCTGATTATTTTTTCTTCGTATTTATTTCAAATTTAAAATTTAATATTACAAGCAAATTTTTTAAAATATTAAAAAAAGAAAATAAGCTGTTTCAGTTGGAAAATTTTCGAGGACGAATTTGGGGTAAAGATGAAAAGTTGCAAAAGAATAAGGATCCTGAAAAGAAAGATTCGTCATCCGGATTTGCGACATCTATTTTTCTTGTCACTTTCCTGCTTTATATGACATTTGGTGCCTTACTATTGCCTCTTTTAAATAGCAAGGTATGCTTTGTTTGATTTGCTGGAGTTTTAATTATATAAACAAACAATAAAGGCTTGAAAAAATGAATTTAAATTGCATTAACTTTAAAGATATAAGTGAATCAGACTTTGTAAATGATTGACTTACCGCTAAAATTTGCTATTATTATAGCAAATGATGATATATTTCATAGCCATAATTTGTGCAGGCGTTTTTAATTTTTTAATTCTGAGATATGATATCATTTATTTGGCAAATATATTCTTTTAGTTTTCTCTATTTTTAGATAGACTTTATCAGCGGTTTTTATTATAATTTTCTTTCCTTAACAGCAATTGATTTTGGCCAAGTTATACCGCAAAAGTAAGCAATTATACTAATCATGAATTTAGAAAAAACTTTCAAGTTTCGAGTTAGAGAATTAAGAGAGTGCAGGAAGAAAAAAGATAGGGATGATAAAATTGATTATAGTTATCTAAATAAAAAATAAGAAAAATTACTCGAAATTTTAAGAATATAATAAAAATATTCTTGAGAAATATAACAAATAATTTTGGCAATTTTTTTTGTTTTATTTATTTTAACTTTTGGCTGAATACACTTTGCATGCTTTACTAAATTATAGTTCTTTTCAATTCAAAATTTTTAATTTATTTTCAGAATTGCATTTTTACCAATAACACTTTTATATACATGTATTGGACTTGCTTTAGCAACAATTGCAATCGGTTAAGTATCATTTAAATAAAATAATCATATCATATTAAAATCATTGCTTAATAAATTTAAGTAATCAGAAACGGTTTTTCATTCAGATACTTTAATAAGTTATCTGAATACTAATTGCATTCATGAATTAATTTTTACTTTAAACGATAAATTGAAAGGGAACGGGTAAGAATATATTGTTAATAATACAGATAATGGCTCAAGTTATGCGAGGAAATTGCAATTTCTTGGCGAAAAGATCAAAAATGTTGCCGCGACAAAAATTTGGTTTGGTGGCAAAAGGTTCGTTTCATTTAAAAAATTTTTCGATTTTTTTAAATTTTTTTTCTTTTTTTTTGGGAAATTGAGCGCAAAAAAATAAGAAACGAAAGTAATGTTATGACAGCACACAATTTTATAGCAATTAAAAATTTTCCATCGAATAACAAGAAATATATTATCATCTAATTCATTCTCTTAATTACTGTATTAATTTGATTTTTCAAATTAATAAAGTACACTGTGCATCATCATACATTACATGATGCAGTTGAGGTATTATATTCTAGTACGGTAGATGATGCGACTACGGTATTCTATTCTATTCATTTGATTTTTCATGTTAAATTTATCATCAACGATTGCAATTTATTTGAAGACTGGAAGTGATAGAAGTACTGCACGCATTCGGTAAGAAATGTGGTGTAGAATCATCAGTTATTGACAATATTGATTTAGATACTCTGATCGAAGGAGTTATTGCAAAAAATGTTAGTTGAAATTTTAAGAAACTTTTTTTACAGTAGAAAAATTCAAAATTCTAAACTGTTGCTTATTCGAAAAATTCAAATGTATTTCAAATAATTTAGGAAGGCAGACTATTTGATGAAGAAAATCCAAAACTAACCTTATCACCACCATCACTATCACTATCACCATCACCATCACCTGAAACCACGATCAAATCATCGCCACAAACAGAGAAATCTCTTAAAATGTATTTGATTCATCGTTTTATACTTCAAAATATGCATCGTTCACTAAGGCATCACGCCAAATAATTAGCGCGTTTAATACTTGTTGCTTCCATGTTAGATAGTGGGTTAAATGAAGCAAGATTACGATTATAATTATAATTTAAAACTATTATTATTAGAAAGATGAGCAAAAACGGAACCGAAATTTAAAAGAAATTTTAAAAAACTAAGTATCTTACTTTTACTAACTTGATCCTTCCTACCGAATGTTTTATTTTTTTTTGTCAAACTGTTTTTTCAAAAATTAATTAAAAAATATTGAAAAAAGTGAATATAATTAAATTTTATCAAGACATGTGGTAACATTGGTGTTAATAAATGACAATCATTTTCTTGCATATTTGTTTTTCGAAATTAAATGATATTGGAAAATTTATTAAGCAAAACTTTTTTGAAAAATAAGGATAATCTTTGAAAAAAATGAGAAATAAAATATATGGGTTGGAAAAAGGCAATATTTTTGATATTTTTCAACAATTATCACTTTCATTATATTACAATGAAAATTTTAATTTCAAAATAGTTTTAATACCATTGCATATACTGATAAAGATAAATTAAGGAGAATTTTCTTTATTCAAATATTGATTTATTTAAAAAAAGCTGATATCAATTTGTATGCCAGGGACCCATGCTTTGCTGCCGAGGAGGCAATCTCGACGATATCTTCAGAAGTTCAAACTCTCGATAGCGTAATCATTACAACTTCAAATATTTTTATCGCAATTTCCCTCCAAATTTTTCTTTGATTGATTAAACTGCAAACGAACTTAATTAAAAGCTTAGCTGATACTAATATTTATTAGCTGCGTCTGAAAATACCAAAAAAGATCGTAGCAAATTCAAAATCTGATTGCTGCATTTCTTTAAATTTTAAATTTGAAAGTTGCAATTTTAGAAAAAATTTACTTCTTTTCACGAGGAGAAAAGCTAATCCATTTTTGTTTGCAAGCGCAAGCAAACTTTATTATAAAACAAAAATTTAATTATTTAAATATTAAAAATAATATTGCTGCTTCGAGAATACCAAATACTCTGCTTGACTTATGATGGAAATACTTGGCAATGTGCAATGACGCCATGACCTTTTAGTTACCAGTGATTTTTTTCATTCCTTTAAATAATTTCATTTTAAAAACAATTTAACTTTCAAATACTTTGATCAGTCCAGTACATCACTTATTTTTGTTGCAGTATAGCAATGAAAAAGCGGGTGCGACTGAAATTATCCAATACAACGAAATACCAGAAAGAATTAATTTTGTGCAAGCTAAAGTGAAGGAAATTGAAATTTATTTGTGGCTTTTATCATTTTATCACTTTATCACTGTCGATTTCATTACCGTAAAGCAGATCTTAATATTTTTTCTTTATGGAAATTTTTTTACATTTCTAATCATATTTTTTAAACAGGTAGTTGCAGTAATTGAAAAAATGAGTGTACCATCAACGTATACGGCAACAGTGGAAGATATAAAATGTATCGATGATAAAACCGTTGAAAAAATTATGAAGGAATCCAAAAGTTGGCTTATTTTATTAATTAGTGATGAGTCCTAATTAATGATGAAACCTCTCGAAAATTTCAAAAGAATTCGGAAATTGGTTTATTTTCTTGATTGGTGACGAATGTTAATTAATGATAAAACCGTTAAGAAATTGAGAAAAATTCAAAAGCTGTTTTATTTGCTAATCAATCAATTAGTGGGTGAAAAACAAGAAACGGATTATATCGCTTAAAATAATTTTTAATGGTTCTTTTATTTTTAATCGGAATTTTTTTTTTTTTGTGTTATTATGCATAGCGTCTATATTAGTTAAGTTATTTGATATCACTAAATCTTTAAATTCATCATTTGGTAATAGTTAATTTGAAGATTTTACGATCATTACTCATTTTCCATATTAATGCAAAATTGCAGAAAGTTTGCGAAGGTTTGAAGAAAAAAAGAAATTGTATGCCGGTGATCCCGAAAATCTTTATAAGTTATATGAGAAGGAATGGAAACGAATTGAAAATTTAATAGCGAATCGGCGTAAGATTTCTCAATCACGAGGTGACAACTCTACTTCATCTAAACAATTAAAACCACGCAAACCGATTTTCAAGCGCAATTGAATATTTTTGTAATAACATTTTAATAAATCAGGTTTTCTTATCACATCTGGCTGAATAACTAACTTGAATAGCTGCACGTTAGATAGCTTTAAAAAAAGAAAATTGATTTTTTCGGATTAAATTTAATGAAATTTTGCAAGATACTGAGTAAATTGTCCGATTACTCCTATTAAAAGCCATAAATACAACACCCTGTCTACTTTATTTGTCTCTTTATTTGTTTAATCTGAAACTTAACTAAATGAAATATATGTAAAATTTTCTGAGTCAAAAAGTTATTTCAACTAAATATTATATTACAAATTGCGATTCGCAATTTTTTCTTCACCAGTTTTATTTATCAATTTTATTTGCAAGAAATTTTTTAGCATATTTTTAATGGCATAATGATAATCAAGAATCCAATTATAATTGATAATATAATGATAAACGATAATTTAATAATGATTATTTGGTAATCGATTTTAATCATTCTAGCACTATCGCTGTTTTTGTATTCTTTTTGTGTTTCCTCTTCATTGTTTCAAATAAAATAAAAGAATTCAAACTGATCAAAAAAATTTGATTCGATAACTTTCAATCTTACACTGTTTTTCATTCATTAATGGAAAAAATATGATTTACTGCAATGCGTATGCTAACAAGGTCTTCATATAAATTTATAAAAATCTAATTAAGGCTTCTTCTGATCTGAAATTCAGCACAATAAATCAAATTTATAAAATTTTAATTGGTAAAAAATGATTTGACCTTGTATTTAATATAAAAGCATAAGACAATGCACGAGTGTTATTTCTGATGTAAGTCTTATATGGCATCAAATTGTAAGCAAAAATTTGTCAAATTCAAAGTAATTGGAATAAACATATCATTCAGCAATTTGTAGCAATTAGAAGATCTAAAAAGAAAATTATTTCGCCGTGAAATAATATTTAAAACTTAGACTTATTATTTAAACACTTCTTTCTTGACATATGATAATTAAAAAATTCTACTGGAACGATAAACTTCATCAGATGCAGGTTTTAAATGAAATTTTCAGCTAAATTTGTTTAAAAACTTCTAAATGATTTTAAATCAAAATAAATTTTATTTTTTAATTTTAACAATGTGTTCATATAACAAATTTTGATTGATTTTCTTTCCAAACATTAATTTTCATTTTTAACTCGAATAAACATTTTTATTTGAATGCATTTTCACCATAAATTCTACAATTTTTTCTTTTTTATTTTTTAGAGCAAATTCACTAGTATCAGTAATTGAATTATATCCAAAGCTAAAGTAATTGATTTATTAACTGCTACCGCTTCATTTAATTATCCCTTTGCCCTTTTTGGATTTCATCCTGTTATGCTGATATTATATTTGAATTCGAATACAACTTACTGATGTTTCGTTTAATAATTTATTTGTGGTTTTCTTTTGAATTTTTCTAATATTTTATAAAATTTGTTACAAGTTTCATGCAATACAGGCGTTAAACAATTAAATGAATAAATTTTTGAAATATTGCAATGCAAAATTTTTCCGAAAATTTTGATTTAAAGAATTTATCATTAAATTGACTGCATGACCGATGGAACTCTAGAAGTAAAACTAAAAATTAAGAAAATAAGTTTTAAATTACTATTCAGGAATCAATCAAATCATAATTGGATTTTGATTGTTCATTGAAGTGACTGAATCGATCACCGCTGAAATAATCAATAAATGCCACCGATAGACAAATAAATTAATTTCTCTCTTCAACGTTTTACGGGATTGTCGATAACAACAACAAAAAAAAAAAACAAGGAGAAAAGGAAAAAGGAAAATTCTGTAAAATAAAGTTTCATTTTCGTCCTTTCAAATTTAACTGGCACTTAAGAAAACACAAAAAAAAACCAACAATAATTTCATGAAAAGTATTACAATAAAATAATTGACGACGAAGAAATGTAACAGCAAAACAAGATTTTCAAATTCTTAAAATTGCTAATTTGCTTCAAAATTACTATAATTTAAGCGAAATAATTATCATTTTAATATTTCTTAAAATTATCTTCAAGTTAAATACTTTCTTGCTTCTTCTGCCTGATCAAAAACAATTTGAGATTTTTGGATATTTCTTGCAAGTAAGAATGATTCATAACTTCCTGACTTCTGTGAATATTGCTTCAGTACGTTAGAAATCTCTAGGAGATAATTGGCCTTTTTCATGCATCAACTTTTCAGTCTCAACCAATGTTTCAGAAAGAAATTCCACCACAGACAATATATTCCCAACAAAACCCGACATTCGAGCTAAGTCGGGAAATATTATTGAGTGTATCTAATTAAAATGACAAGGATTTACTAAAAAAAAAATTTGAAAATGGCAATGCAGCTTTTTTAATTAAAATACATTTTATCTATCGGAAATTTAGATAGCTTTTTTAAGTTTTCGTCAATAAATAGTCCCAGCTTCACAATTGTTTTTGAACCACTTTTTGTTTTTTCTTTTGAAATCCTTTTTTTTTAATTTTGAAAAGCAAATTTACATATTAATCATTTTAATTTCTTATTAATTCATTTACAAATAGTTATTTTTACCTATTGTACCATACACTGAAATGAAATCTCAAAAAAGCCCTACTTATTTTTTTATTTGCTTCTATTCCAAGTCATATCTTTAAACTGGGTGTATCACAAAATTCCTTGATTTTTGTGAAACTCATGGAATTTGAATTTTTTTGGAACCAAATCTAAAGTGATCACCAAACAAATGAAGTGTAATTGTTATTGATAAGAAAATCTCATCTTGTAATTTATTATTATCGAAAAAAAAGACATTAAAATTTTCGTTAAAATTGAAATATACTTGAAAAAAAACAAAAATTAAATGAATTTTTTGTTTTATCAAAGAAATGTTTACTTTGCTTAGCAAAGTACAACTACTTCAATCATTTTGCAATTTTTGGGAAAAAAATTGCAAAAACATTATTTTAAAAAAAAGAAATGAAACGGATGTGTTTCGCCCTTATTTAATGTGATAGCAACTTTTAACAGACATTTTCACAAATTATCAATTCGATTAGCAATCCTTTTTTCTGTTTTTTCGCAATTTTTTTAATTCGATATAAATTTTAATATTTGCAAATTTCATGTTAAAAAATTATTTCCGTAATATTTGTAAATATCTCAGGAATCACAAATGCATTGTATTGATAGTTTTGTTTACTCCCTTTTTAAGAGGAATGAATTTATTTTTATTAAAAGAGTTAAATCTTTTTTGTAAAAGATTTTCAAATTTTACAAAAAGAAAAATAAACTTAATTTGTTTTTTTTCTTCGAAATCAAATGACAAAAGTTGAGAAAAGATAAATAATAAAGGTTTACAAATCAAAAAACGAGAAATTGTTATCAGAAAGTAAATTTAAGCTAACTGATTTATCGATGATGTCAAAATGCCTCTAACGAAAGTTATGCTAATTTTATTTCATATATTACTAAGAATAAAGTAAGAAATTGAAAGTTAAGCTATTTGAATGTCAATGGGACAATTGCGGTACGTTATCAAATTTGAATTATTGCAAGTAGAATAGTAAAAAGTCATAAAAAATCAAGGCAAACTGATAAATCTTGAAGAAAACAGCAGAAAAAGTTAATGTAAAATTAAGTAATTACTGAAAATTTTCATTTATAGTCGTAGATAAGTTTGCAAAATCAATTATCTATGAATGTAAAATTTGATTCATAGTTGTTGAAAAAATTTTTTAATTAAAATTTTGCTGACTCACGCCTTAATTATTTAAATTGTGTCATTGCTACCAACGGCTGTTTTACTATCATTTTACATTTCTGCAATAAATTTATATTTTCTAACTTTAATTTCAAGTCTCAAATTTTGAGTTGTACATTTATGCAAAAATTTTTCAGCAATTTATTCGTTTATTAATTTGACCTGCCACACTTAATTATCTCTGCTTAATTTATGTAATGCTTTTGAAATGCTTCAAAAAAAAAAGACAAAAAAGTGCAGATAAACATAAAAGCTGATCAGCTATTTTAAAGCTAGCAGAGTTAGTTAAACAAACAATGATTTGAAAGTAAATCAAAGAATACTTATTTTAATTCAAATTTCAATTAAGTAGAATAGAAATTTTTGAACTCAAAAAAATAAATTTTTGATAAGTCTAAATATGATTTCATGAGTTTCCAATTTTTGCCGATTATATTTTTTCAAAAAGTTATGAAAAAACTTAATTATATTACATTTATTGGGAAATCTTTATTGGTCTTAAATTTTAACAAGTTGAGATGAATTAAAAATTTGCATTAAAATAAATATGTGTGTATCTGTGCGTGTGTTTACTGCTAGAAATGTTGCCAATTAAAAAGCAATAAAAATTTTATTTCAAATATTTTTTATTTTATTGCCTCTTCTTAACATATAATAGAAAATTTTTTTCCGTGCATTTTCTTCACAAATGAATTAAATGGCTTTAAATGATTGGGTAGTTTTATTGAAATTATTAAGCAAATGCATTTGCTTGGCTACGACTTATTATCAAATTTTTAATTCGTTGTTAATTTTTTTGCTGTTCTTTACCATTTATTTGAATATGTTGCATTTAAATAATTGTAGAATTTAGTTTTTATACATGCTTTTCGAATTCCGAATTATAAATGAATGCTAGTTTCTTCAAGTATCTTTTGTAAGCAAAAATTGTTTGCGAAAAAATCAGAGTTGTACGGAATGAAATTAAATAAAATTGAATGAAATTCAAAATTTTACATCCAACATCAATCAATTTATTGTTGATGTTGTATTTGTACGCAAATAAAAAAAAGTTACATAATATGTTCTATAATATGTTCTATAAGATCGGTTATTCTAAAAATTTTTTAGGTTAACAAAAAAATATTTTACAAGTTAAAAGTTTCTGAAGATAAACATCATTTTTCGCCTTAGAGAAAGAGAAATGGAGAGAACAATATGAAACAGTATGTAAATCGTTAAAATTAAAACAGTATGAAATTTTAATTTTCAACAAATTATAATGAATAAATTGAAGGTAAAATGTGCATGAATATATTGCATCGATAGTTACTTTTATAATGAATAAATTAGCTTATTAAAAAGATGGATGATGATTTTGTTGTTTAGGTGATAAATTAATTTGTTAAACGAAATTAACATAAAATAATATTAGCAAACAACAACAACAGCAGAAGCAGTAACAAAAGTAGCAGCGACAACAACAACAGCAATAAAAAAACAGCAACAGCAATCAAAATAGCAGCGGCAACAACAACACGCTTGGTGAACAGTAATTATCGGTCCATTTATTGAACAAGTCCAACAAATGCATTGACTAAGACTAAGAGCAAAAATTCTAACTTTAAAAACAAAGATAGTCATATTGCAGGATGTAAATTAGGCTATCCGTCGAGGCCTACATACTCAGTATGAAAAATAGCTTGGTATATAGCAGTGATGTTCACTTCAATCACAAAAAACAAAGACTGAAATATCATTTGAGAAGCTGGCGAATCGGCTACAAGTAATACACAAGTAAATTAACTACATGGCCTTTTTTGGCAGTTGATTGCACACCAAGTACTGGATTAGGGATGAAAGTATTGGTAAAATAACGAAAAAGATTGACGGAGACAAAATTTCTATGATGGAAGAACGTTTATCTGACCATTTAATTTATTAATTAATTATAAATTAATTGAATTTATTAGAAATCTTCATAATTCTGGTCATTTTTTTTTAAGCAGAACAATTAACGAATATTTTGATATCGCCACAAATTTGTTATCTTACACTGTCCCACAAACTTTTCTCTCTGTTTTCCTTAATTATCTTTCATTCTATTTGGATCTCGTTGTTTTTAGTAGTTTATAATTAGTCTAATTTTCACAGCTAATACTTAGCCTAAAGGAAGAAATTAAAAAAAGCTATATTGTTCTCTTTTTGCAATTCTCACTAGAATTTTTAGCCTGAAATATTTTCATCAATCATCTGTGAAATACTTAAAAATCAAAGCCTTTCTATTCATTATTTCTAAATGTCCAAAATTTTAATTGTTGGAATTTTAGCACAAACTTCTTTTTTTCAAATTCCAGTAGAAAAGTTTTTTCCTTTCTTTAAAATTGATAAGTTAAAATTTGAAATGTAACTGAGGAAAATTTTACAAAACGAAAAGATTTTCCATTTTATTTTTTCATAATTCATTATGACTAAAAACAATTTCTATTTTTCCTCAATGCTTTGAAAATTAAAACTTTCTGAATGATACTGATATAAATGTTATGGTTAACATTAGAATAAATGATTTTAAAAAAACATTTCATATTTACGCTTTTTTTTAAAAAAAAATTTCCACATAACAGAAAAGAGAATTCGAACGAATTTTGGTATGAAATGAATTGAATTAAATTGGATTGAGCTGTAAATGTTAGAGAATAATAGGACATTGTTATTAATTCATTTCCACTTTTTCTTTTCAATCTACTAAGTAATACTTCTGGAAATGAAGCAAAATAAAATCTTTGCTTTTTTTTATAGAATATGTTAAGCATTTTTCATTTTCCCTTTTTGAATTAAATCATTTTCAGTTAAAAAAATAAACATTTTGTGCTCATTTTTGAATGTTTATTATTAATTTTAATATTTATTTTTGAATAATCATTACCAATGCAATCAAAATTTCGTAGTTTATTATCAATTGCTTGCAATTTTCATCAATGAACTAATTAGGTACGTTTTTTTTGTCGCCATTACTTTATAAAATGTGACAATTAATGGGACACTTTGGTCAATGGTATGCCATTCATTTATTCAACAATGGACTAAAAGATGAACAGGTAGAAAAAGAAATTAGGTCAGAATAAAATTCATCATATTTTAATCCATCATACAATATTTCTTTTGTGACATTTGTTGAACAGGTAGACAGAAAATGAATATATCGGAATTGTAATACTTTTTCTTTTGAGTTGAAAATATTCGTTGGGAAAAATTAGCCTTAATGGCACTTTCAATTGATTAGTAACTTTTTTCCTCAAATAAACTGTTAGAAAAATAAATTACGTAAAAGCCATTTCATTT
>JBAMDO010000342.1:0-35436 GCA_037074765.1 Mansonella perstans | reverse complement strand
TTCGCTCTGTCTCTTCGCTTTTTCAGTTCTTTTTCCTCTCGTTGTAATGGATTAGCGCGCTTATCGAATAATCAAATTATCGAAATGTTTGCATATATTAGGAAAAAGGATAACACATTGTCGGAAGTTTTCAGGATGAACAGATTCTGAATTTGTCGTGGAATTTTCCGGATATTCCGGATATTACACAATTTTAGGTGATGGAAAAAGTTATGCATTGGGGAAATTTCCCATGTAAAATAATATTCTTTTTATCAATCATTTATTTATTTCATTTTATGCAACAAAGGCAGGCTCAATTTTGCTAATTTTTCGGAAAATCATGGAAATTTAAAAAAATTTTATTTTTAAATTTGAAAAAAAAAAGAAAGCATGGAAATAATTCCTTTTAGCACAAAGTAAAATTTACGAAGTGAAAAATTTTTCGAAATTTCGATGATTTCCATTTCCAACAACGAAACTTTCTGTTTTCTCTGTGCAAGCTTTTCATTTCATTGATCATTGAGGTGTTTTTTAAAGTGATTGAAAATTCCATGCTCAGTGGACAATTTCAATTTCATTTCTCTTTCTTTTTGTCAAATTTACAATTCATCCATCGCTTTTTTGTCACCAAAGCAATTTCCGTCAACATTTGCTTGCAGTCTTATTGTTGTCATTGTTGTTATTGTTATTGTTATTCTTAATCTTATTGTTTTAGTCATTTTTTGTCGTTTTTTTTCTCCTCCAAAAAATAACATTTCAAAATTATCACATTGTCTTAATTTTTGTGCAGGAAAAAAATGAGAAATGTTAACTTTTGTTTCCAAACAAGCTTTTTTTTGGAGAAATTAATTCGAAAATTCAATTTTTAAGCAATCAATTTTTCAAGTAATCAGTTACCACAATAATGGATGGATAAAATGAAACATTTAGCTTGCAATTACTATCTCTTATTAGCAGCAAATTCCATCAATTATCAAATGCTAATTTACATTAAATGGCGTAAAATGACGTAAGGTAAAATTTATGATGACGTGAAAAATGGTATCATGTTAAGTGGGAATTAATGGCAATGCTAGAAATTAATAGCTTGTTAATGAGAAGTTAATTGTAAATTTCTATTTTTAATAGTTTTTTTAGTTTGTTAATATTTTAATCTAATAACACCAATGAGAGGAGCAATACTGCAACTCTTCTCTTCTCTCACAGTCTTCTTTTTTTTCACTCACTTTTTTTTCAATTCAATTTTAATTTTTCTTTATGTGAAAAAAAAATTTATATAACTGCAAATAGTTCTTTTCAATTTTCTCTCATAATATATGATTAAATTCTATGGAAAATTTCAATCTGACCAAGAGCAATGCTTGACTAATGGCCTTGACCAATGCTTTGGTTTCTTCTCCTTGTTTCAATTTATAGTAGGGGCCATAAGAAATTCAAAAAGAAATTAAATTCTATTACGTTGAAAATAAACTTTACTTGGAAAAACTTTCAACCTAATAGTTAAACTTAAAATGAAACAGTCACTCTGTTCAAAATCACCGCGCCTCATCGTTCTTACCGAATCATCGATTTGGAAACTACCAATGCAGCAAAGTAAAGTAATTATTCAATTTCAGATAAATTATTCAATTACAAATGAACTGTTAAATTTATAGGTAAATTATTAAATTCATTTTTTTTTTTAAATTGCTCATTCAATTCTCTATTGAATCCTTATATTAAAAATTGAAATTTTTGAATCATAAAAATGAATTTTTAATAAAATTAGGTAAAGGAAAGGTTAGCTCAGGTTGTTTTTGGACTAGTTAAAATTGACTGTAAATGAAATGAAATGTATGAAATTTGTGAAATGTTTAAAAAATGAATAATTGCAAAGTGTCTTAACTACTATGCCTGTTCAATTAAATTTTTTCTTCTGGCTTTTGGCTTTTGGCTTGAGTTGTACAGAATTTATCAAGAGCTAAATTTTCCCAGGATCTTCCAGCTTGGCTAACTTGATCTGAGGGAGTGAATAATTAGTCCGTGGTATAGATAGTATTTATAAGAAGCGAAACTGGAAATTCAGGTATTGATGTAAATATTTGTCGTAATATGATTACTGTTTAGAAAGAAATAATTAAATGCAGTGGTGGTGGATAGGATGAGTCGAAATTTTTTAAATAATGCCAAACTAATTAAACAAATTTTTTTCTCTTTTAATTTTTTCATTCATTCTTTTCACTTCTATTTTCACATCATTATTTTATTTCAATAAAGACATAATCATTTAAAGATTTAGGTTTCTTTTGAACTATCAAAAGAATTTTGTCAATTTGTAAAAAGATGATACAAATCGAGAATTGCTTGTCGCAATTAATTGTCATCAAATACCATTTGGTAAACTACTTGCAATTGCATATGACCTAAATTTGTATTACAGTCCAATTCGTTATCTTTTGGGTACCCTTACTGACAGTGTGCTAAGAGAATATCACTAATGAAATTGAAATTATTATTACAATATGCTTCGTGGTATTAGGCTCAAGTGAAATATTTGGCTACTCTTACTGGCAGTGTACTGAAAGAATATCACTACTGAAATTGAACTGTTATTACAATATGCTTCCTGGTATTAGGCTTAAGTGAAAAGTGCTTTTTGTAGACTTGTAGATAGCAGTCAAGTCAAAGTGGAATTTCATTACAGCAATCTTTTTAGCCTAAAGAAGTTCTTGGCTAAGTTATTGGCTTGTCGCAGTTTTTTTTTTTTTTTTTTTTGTTTCTTCCTTTCGTGTTTCCGTCCATTCATGTTTCCTTTCATTTATTTGTCGGGCTTGTTTGTACTTGTCAGGCCTATTTGCGTTTGTCCGGCCTATTTGTTCTTTTTGCTTTCAATTTTCTCTTCCGTCCTATTCCCTGAACACAATAATACTGTCTTTGTTAAGGAAAGGTATTTTTCTTATCTATCCATTACTTATCATACCTTAAGAATGGATGTAATATTGTAAGTTCATAATTTCTCATATTGCCATACATCCTTTATATTGTCACACACACACACACACCGACATAAACATGCACACATAGATAATTGTTATATTGTTATTTAAATCGATATTAAATTGTTTAAATTGATTTGCTTATTTAAAATACTAATTTAATTACAAAGAATTCTCATTCATTGCTTACGGTAGATGCTAATTTAAATAACACAATATAACAATTAAAATGTTACATTTACATTTACAAAACAATTTTTAAAAAATAGTTGCACTTTTTTTTTTTGAGAAAAAGACTTTTTTTTGAGTGACAGAAAAAGCAACTGAAAAATGTTAATTAAAGTATTATATTCATATTAATTAGAAGTGAATTAAAATACATAATTACTTGTCATATGTCATCCGTCTTCCTTTCTCTTCCATTTTTCTTTTCGATCCATTATCTCTGTATCTTACGTATTTTTTACTGTTTTAATTTTAATTTTTTGCTAAAATTGTAATTCTTATGTAAAAAAAAATTAAAAATGATTTAAACAAAAAAAAATCATGTGTACTTGATTTTAAGAATTTTTAAAAAATTAATAAATTTTTTTTTGGCGGTTTTTTTAACCAATTTGTTCTTCATAGAAGTAATGTATGTGTGTGACATACATGTACGTTGTGTCCCATACGTTGTGTCGCATAGGTTATCATGGAACTATTCAAATTTTAATTGCAGCCTTTTAAATCATCTGTATTGTTATTTCTAATGATTGAAAAAAAGGTAAAAGTAGAAAGTAAAAAGTGTCGGTGTATAATTAACTTTCCGTCTAAAAAAAATTTGCAAATTCTCTTTGGCCTAAAAAAATGATTGCAAAGAAATTTTCAATTCTTTGCAGTCAAATTTGATTTAATGCTTAATAATTAATTGAATGAATTCACACTGACAATTATTAATTATAATTTCATTTGCAATTATAAAATGATTCATTAAGTCCATAAATTAATATCGAAGAAAACGAAAGAATAAAAGAAAGGAAAATAGACAAATAGTGCAAACTTTTCAAGAACGATTAATTAATTATTAATCAATTTAATGAGAGAAAATATTCGATGGAATTATTGCAGTAATTTTGTTGAATTAATTAATTATGTAAAAAATAGTAATAACAAAAAAAAAGAAGGAAATGATTTGAAATGGAATACAGAAATGATTTAGTGTACATTTTGGAAGAAGTAATTTCAAAAACTTTTCATTTTTTAGAACTATCGTTTCTAATTGCTGTTAGAGGAAATATATGAAAAATGAGAGAGAGAGAGAGAGAGAAAAATTAAGGGTTATTCCGGCGGAAGTTTCAGGAAATATTTGATTTTTTTTTGCTCTTTGCTTATACTTAATTCTTTTTGCATGCAATTTTAAAAGTTGTTGTTGAAAAAAAATTTAAAATTAAAATCAATTTTGAAATGGATACATATGGAATGATGCCGAAAAGATGAAATTCCTGTTGTTCAATTCAACCGGTACTAAAAATCAAAATTTTTTTATTTACAGCAATCGACAGCAAAATTTATTGCCGTGAGAACAGAGCTGCAAAAATGTTCCCTTTTGCTTTGCTATATATTCCAAAAAGCCAACCAACTGTCCCGCCGCTCCAAATGGCTTAGATTTTTCCGGTTGACAAGAAAAAATGAAAAATAAAGAAGGAAAAGAAGGAAATGATTTTAAAGAATTCAAAATAAAATTTATTTCGTAGGAACTTTTTTAACAAAATGTTAAATCAAATTTTGAAAAAAGTTTTTTTTTGAATCATTTCATTTCATTTCACTCATTTGCTTTGACATTTTACTATTTGTTCTTTTTGTTAGTTTTAATAAGTTTCTGGAAATGAATAAATTTAACTATTTGGAGTAATTCAAAACTACAACACTTTCAGTACATTTCTAGATTTTTCTAGAGATTTTTCTTTGTCAGAACAAAAATTTCAGTTTTTCCTTTTTTGATTTTTGCTTCCAAAGAATTGGCTAGTTTTGATTGAGCTTATTATGTAAGTTTTGCTTTATCATCAGCCGGAAAATGAATATTTGAAGTTTACGGAATTATCAGATTTTCAGAACAACTAGAACGCAATTACTGTATGCCGGAATTACTAGATATTTTACCGAAATTACCAGAATTACCCAGCAATCATAAGTTTCAGAATATTTCCTAGGATACATAAATGTTTTACCATATCAGATAGTTTTTTGCCGCTGTGATTGTATATGAATAATTCCAGAATCAGATTTTGCCTTAACCGGATAATTCGGATTTTGCACATAGATTTGCATGCTATAATTTAATAGTTGAGATGCATTCTGGAGACAAGTAGACCTTGGCCAGAGACCTTGGCCAAAGATAATAAGTATCCAGTCCAGCTGTCACATTACTCATTCTCCTTTAGAAGTTTTGAGGACTTTTGACAACAAATATTACTCAGTGCCTTTTACTTTTTCACGTGGAAAAAAAAATTGCTAATTTTCATATTTTTGAAATTTTCACTTAAAATCAATAGTTTATTGGTTTATATGTGAGAAGGAAAAGTTGTTGTTTGTTAATAAAATTTTAAAAATTACAATTTTTGTTTTTTTTTTTCGACATTATTGTATGGAAATGAATGAATTATCATGGATAAGTTTTGAGAAGAGAGATCATAGAAGGAGGAGGGAGAAAGAGAGAAAGAGAGGAAAAGAGGGAAGGAGAAAGAAAAGGAGAGAGAAAGAGAGAGAGAGAGAAATGAAATGAATTATACTTCTCTTTACAGCAGATGTTTACAATTTTTCAATAAGGCATCATTCATTCATATTATCCATTCTATAGCAGTAGTCATTCCTCCATCTTTCTCTTCTGTTTTTCCTCTCTCTGATTTCCATTCTTCCTCTTCCTCTTCTTTTTCCTCCTCCTTCTTTTCATTTTCCTCCTCCTCCTCTCATTCTCATCCATTCCATCTCATTCATTTTCCATGTTGTCCTCAATATCGTTTATCCATCTATCTCTCTCTCTCTCTCTCCAATTTCTCTCTCTCTCAATTTTCTCCTTTTTCTATATGCAAATATAAATAATAATTAAATAGCGAAATAAAAATTAAAATTTTTTTGTTTTTGATTAGAAAATTTACTTTTTACAATTAAAATTCTATTTATAATTTTTTTTATTGTATTTTATATAAATTTAAATTTTTGAATAATTTTTTCTTTTTTAAATAATTTCTAATTTTTATTTATTTATATATAAAATATATATATATAAATTTATTCGAATTGAATAATTTGAATAAATTTTTTTTGAATAATTTTTCCTTTTAAATAATTTCTAAATTTTATTTATTTATATATAAAATATATAAAACATTTATATATAAAATATTTTATTTATTTATATATAAATATATATTTATTTATTTATATACAAAGTATATATATATATAAATATATATGTGTGTATGTATGTATAATTAGTATCAATTCAAATGATCACAATTTTGATGATAGTTAAAAGTTTGATCAGTATGAATTATTACTATCATCATCGTTATTATTATTATTATTATTATTATTGTCAAAAGCTGTACGAACAAATAATCCATCCTGTATTTGCTTTTTCTCAGTGCAGCTTAGTAGTAGTAGTAGTAGTGGTAGGTGATGCTTCTTCTGCTACTACTGCTATTGTCACTGTTTACTACTTATTAATTTACTTGTTTTCATATTGCATTCGCCCCTAAACAGTTTTAAAATTAATTTTAACTACAAAATTTTTGAAATTTGTTTTTTCTGTGAATAATATTAAATAAAAGTTAAGATTTTGAGACATTAAATAAAAGTTAAGATTTTTTTAATTTACAAAACTTTCGATTTAATTAACTAATTGATTTTCTTCTACAAAATTTGGATTTAATTAATTTCGATTTAATTTTTTTCGATTTAATCTAATTGATTTTCTTTTTTTACAATAATATAAGTTACTAATATTTTTGTAGCTTAACTTTACTTATTTCATCCAGGTGTTTGTCTTCTCTTAAACGCTATCTGTTTGGGTTTATTAGCCAATCATCCCGGTATATTTACCTTCTCTTAAGCGCTTCTGTTTGGGTTTATTAACGAAGTGCGAAATAATTATTCAGCTTTAATTAAGATCTTTTAATTGTTTAAGATATCATTTATATGTCATAGACATTTTATTCAAGTACTAATAGTACTAATATTATTATTATTAATTATTAATAGTACTAATATTATTATTATTAATTATTATTACTATTAATAGTAGTAACTTTATTATTATTATTGTTATTAATAATATTATTTATTGACTACCCTATTTGGAATTAAGAGTGATCCGTTTTTCCGGAAATATCGAAATGATTGCGCCCTATCATATTCAGGAAATTTCAATCAAATCAACAGTAAATTAACAGAATCACTAGCAGTGATCCGAAACTGTTGAATGTTTTCAGATAATTAAGTTAAATTTGAACTTTTTTAAATCTAAGGCTAAGTGAATTTTTTTCTGATCAAATATAGGTAAATAAGTAATATGACTAAATTAATTAATAAAGAGTGAATAATTCCAAGGTTTTATTTTTCCTAAGCTAACTCTGAATAGGTCAACAGATCGGAGGTCATCATCGTTCGTGCAACATTATACTTTTGATATACCAATTAATAAGCTAACTTTTAGCAGGTCATCAGGTCAACAGGTCGTCATTGTTCGTGCAGTATCGTGCAATATTTTTCATTTTCCAATTAATGTAATGCTTAAATTAAAATTTTATTACCATTGATTTTGCTACAATTTTGAAAAATGTCTTCCATTAATTGGTACCATTTTTAAAGTACAAATTTCTTTTTGATTTTGCAAGCAAAATTTTTCGGTGATTTTTTTGAAGATAAAATTTAAATTGAAAACACTGTTCTTTCAAATGTATTTTTCTAAAGAAAAAAAAAATTAAATTAAGAATAGTGGCTGTATTAATTAATCATTATTTACACTCTAAAATGCACATTTCACCAATTTCCCGTTCTTTTTAATTAATTAATAAGCAAATAACTTTTCCAATAGAAATTTTTACATTGTATTATTAATCAGATTTATTTAAATTCTCTTTTAAAGAAATTCATGTCACCGAAATGATCCCTCACTGTTTAATGTGACAAAGTGAGCACAGTAATGAATTGTGATCAAAAGTTGACAAAATCATTTTGACATTTAGCAAATTGACATATGAGATTGTAATAATATCCTACAATTTTAAAATTCCATTGACAATTCGAATTAATTTAATATTATGCATGCTATGATAAATAATGCATTTGCATTTGCATAAATCATTCAATTGACATTATTGTTTTAAGTTTGATATAAATTGGAAAAAATGATTTAAACATTATTAATTCTAAAGTTGCAATTTTGATCTAGTTGACTGATTCATTGATCTAGAATGAAATTACAATTTATATCAAACTTAAAACAATAATGTTTTGATTTAGTTGACTAAATGAATTGATCCAGAATGTAATCTATCTTATTAGAAACAAGAAGTGATTAAATTTGCATTAAACAGTGATTAAATTTCCATTCTTTGATTAAATTTGCAATAAATGCATTTCATTTCCTGTTTACATTTCGAAAATAGCGACAATTTTGAGACAAATTTGTTTCATTCCTTTCCCAGAAGTGAAAAGTTTCCTAAAATTTTAGTAATTTGCAATAAAATTGCAATATTAATCAAAAAACGAACTTTATTTAAGCTTAATTTAATTGAACTGTATGAGCAGGCAGGCAGGTTTACAAAAAAAAAAAAATATTTTGTAAAATTTAATTTGAAATTTTTAACATTTTTTTGGCTTTTCTTCTTTAATAATCGAAATTTAATTTTTCTTCAAAAAAAAAAAGGGAAAAGGGAAAAGGAAAAGAAAAAAAGGTTAAATTACATTTTGCAAGTTAGATGAAATTATTAGTGCTAGCTATCTGGGACAAGGTTGCAAAAAAAAAATTTCACCTTCATTGACGAAAAATTAGGTTATAAAGTACCGATTTGTGCAAAAATTGTGTTGTTCAGCTCAATATGCTCTCTTTTTTTGGCCTAAAAATTCCAACTTCAATTTTTCGCTCTTTCTCCTCCAATTCAATTGGTGAAGGATTTGCTAAAATGTAAAAGGAAAAGCTGGAAAAATCGATAGGGAAAAATTTGAGAAATGAAATTGCTGAAATTGAATGGACTTTTCAGGCAACTGTACACGGCTGAAGTCCAAAGATTAATTATGAAATTTGAAATTTGCTAAAGTTAAAAAGATCTTTTCCGGATTTCGTTAACATGCGGAAAACCGATTACGGATCCTTTTATGCGAAAAGTGAGAGGGAGAGAGAGAGAGAGAGAGAGAGAGGTGGTATGTGATCGAGTAAATACATTAGATAAGATGGCAGTGTAGCGATGATAGGATTTCGGAAAAAATTGTTTTAGAAAATTATAAGAGGAATAATAAACCTGTTATCCTTTTTCTTCTTTTTCTCTCTCTCTCTCTCTCCCTCTCTCCCTCTCTTTGTATTATTTTGTTTTTGTTTACAATTAATTTTAAAGCTCTCTGTATTAATTTTGTTTTTGTTTACAATGAATATTGAAGCTGGAAAAATTTAAATTTCATTAGTGGACTGACTGATTGACTGGTTGGCAATTATTTTGAAGAAAATAAAAATTTTGATGATTTTTCCATCCTTCTATGAATCTATTTTCTATTTCTTTCCACTTTTATAAATGAATTTCTAAATTCGAATAAGTTTAAAAAATTAAAATAGTATTGAAATCTATTCAAAGAAATTTGGTGTAAAAGTCAAAGTTTTTTATCATGAAACTTTTTTCTCAAAAAAAAAATTTTCAAAGAAAAAAGCTAAAAGAGGCAAAAAAAAAAGAAAAAATGTGTAAGTTTAACATTTAAACAAAATTCAAGCGTATTTTATGAAACTTTTGTTAAAATTGGTCGATAATTTTTAGTCGTATAATCAAAGACAATTTTTATGCTTTTTAAAATTAATAATTTAAACAAAAATGAAAGGAAAGAAAAAATTATTTTTTGGTTTCTTCTTTTAAATTCTTATGTTTGTATAATTATATTATTATATGTGTACATATATATATGTATACTAGGTATGTTCCATTTTTAGAAGGATGGGAGATATGTCTTAGTATTCGGGTCTGGATGCAATATTAGTTTCTGGGCGAGATGAAAAGCATAAGTAGGCGGGATGAGAATATGGTGCTTGATTAAATTGATTTCTGCTTTAACTGTTAGCAAGAGTTCAAAGGTTATATATATATATAGGAGAGTATTGATGTTTTTTGCTTTGGTATTTGGGTCAAATATTAGTTTCTGGATGAGATGAAAAGCAGGAGCGGAGAAGTAAGTTAAAGGCGGAATGAGAATATGCTGCTTGGTTAAATTAGTTCCTGCTTTGTGACCTTTGGCAAGAGTTCAAAGGTTATATATATATATATATGTATGATATATATATATGTATAAAACATACGGAAATATATCGCTTTGTGTATGTATATATTTTATATGGTATAATTTAATATAACAATCAATTGATGTATTATACAAGAACCAATAATAATGCTCCACCTTATGCTAGAATTCTATGGTATTGTTAATGAAAGTTTTATATAAATATATTTATAAATCATTTATTGTAAAGAAGTTTTAAAGAAAAGTTAAAACATTTGAAATCATTTCTTTTAATTTCAAAATTTCTTACTAAAATTTTTAAAAAAGAATTTTAGCAGAAAAGATAAGAATGAATTTGAAATCACAATAATTAAATCTTATCTTCTCTTTTTCTTTTCTCTTAAACTTTCATTCTTTTTTCATTTTATATAAATTACTTTTGCAAAATTTTCAATGCTTTTTTTCTTTTCTTTTTGATATTTCATTTTCAAACAAAAATTCGATGAATAACTGAAGAAAAAAAGAAAGAAAGAAAGAGTGCGCACCAATATTTCAATAACGTTTTGGCATTTTTTTAAACGATAAAATTAATAATTAAAAAAAATTAAACATCCTCTTTGCACATTCAATTCATTCCTTTACAATTTTTCTCTTCTCATTCATTTATCTCTCTCTTTTTCCCATTATGTTTCATTTGTTTGCTTACTCTCAAATGAATCTTTTAGCCTTACTTTCATTCGCATCAAAACTCTTATTTAGTCTTACTTTCATTCATACCAAAACTTTTATTTGGCCTCATCTTCATATAAGTAAACTTTTAATTCAGGATAATTTTTCATAATACTAGTACTGCTAGTGACCAATAAACAATTAATTATTATAGAAAAAATACAGTCTTAGATGCATCAGCCTGGTGGTACTGGACTAGAGTAATTTTAGGCTACTTACTGATTAATAAATTTATTTAATGAGTCATTCACTATAAATAAAGTATCTAATGAACTGATCATTTATTGTTAAATTCTGTAATTTCTAGAAATACCAATTCTTCACCATCTGTTTCACGGAAATTTTGCTTTTAATTTGTTCTTATTATAATTTTTTTTTACTTACTAGTTTAATCAATTACTTATTAACTCAATGATCTTAAACAATTATCGATCACTGGTCAACTTAAAAATGCTTGTCATATGATGCCTTTGTTCCATAAAAATTTGAAGATTTTTTTAAAATTTCAAATTATACAAAATTTTACAAAGAGGAAATTGGAATTGAATAAACTGCTGGAAATGATAAATATTTGTAAGCTAATCAGTAATCGATAATGGATAATAATAAAACATTAATGTCGTTTCTTTGTTGTCGGTTTTAAAATAAATAAAAAAAATGGTAATTTTATTTACTACGATAACAGTCTATCTACTCTACGAATACAAATGATTGTATGATAAGATTCGATTTCGCTCAGATTGAATGCAATTTTGCAAGCTATACTAATCAGCATGCAAGAGCTGAATGCTTGAATAGATATAATTAGGAAGAAACAGTGAAGTGTTTGCTCAACAAAACATCATCCAATCATTAATTAATTTCCAAATAACAAAGATACTTTCACTCTTTGTTCGCCTAACCATTTGTATTAAGTTATTTGGGAAATTTGTTTAATTACTTTTACTTAATTGCATTCTTAATTGCTTTCTAACATTTGCTGCTTGCATTTTTTTTTCCTGTTAAAAGTACTTTCAAAAAAAAAAAATAATAAAAGCAACAATAATAATTTATCATCCAAATCAATCAAACAAGCTAAAGTTTTAGTGAATTTTCATGCAATTAGATCAGATCTTTTTCTTTTGAAGCACTTTTGACTTGCATTAGGCCCACTTTTTGCTTGGCTCCTCAATGAATCATTCGATAGCGAAGCCATCTGTTAAAATAATGATTTAACTAATTTCTTTCTAACTATCTTCCATTTATTATTGTTTTAAAAAAAAGTAAAATGATTCATTTCTAAGCCTATAATTATTGTAGTTTTACAATGAGAGGGAAAAATTGCAATTTATTTTCAAAGGTTTTCTTATTTTCATTTTTAAAAAATAATTATTGTAACAATTCAAAATAAACAAAAAAGATTTGTTTTTTCTTTTAGTAACGAATAATTTTTGTTCAAAATATTATTATTAATTTTTTTTTAGTATAATAAATGATATAAAAAGAAGTTATGCTCAAATTTAATTTAATTTAATAATTCATGAGAGAAATAGAAACTTGCCAGTTTTAAATTGTTAATTCTAAATTTTGCTTTTTTTTTGAACAGTACTATTTTTTTATCAGTATTTATTTGTATTTCATCATTGTTTTAGCAAAATAAAAAAGAAAGGAAAAGGAAGAAATAATGATTGCAATGATATAATGATACGATGATACGATAATTTACTACAGTATCATGATGTTTTCATTTCTCTCTCTTTCATATTTCATACCAATCTTTGGCATTACACAAAATTACACCAATTAATTTAAAAATGAAACCTTATAAAATATAGAAGTCACTTTAGTGATTGTTATCGAGAAACTTTATCATTCTTTGATCATTCCTTATTATTCGTCATCATTCTTTATCACAGCAGTGTCATTATTCTTTCCACACTTTGATATGATCTTTACATTCACTAGTTATTAGGACGATAACATATCACGGATGGAGTTTACGTATCTTTTCTTATCATATCAGATTTATCAAATCAAACGAATGATAAAACATCGTTTGAGAATAGACGAACTATAATTGCAAACATTTTTGTTAAGGAAGATGAATAGTAATTGTTCTGAACGTTTGCTCAGACGTTTCACGTTTCCACTCACGCCAATGAATACGTGTAATAGCTGCTCCGGTTAACATAAAATATTTTATTTCTAATTTTAACGAATATATGTTTTGACAATTGCTAGCAATTAAAAATGAATGAAAAATGTGAAATGAAAGTGGAAGTGAAAAGTTAAACTGGAATAATAATTTAAGCTCGTGTCAAGTTTATTGTATGTTTTTTAAACATTTAAATAAATATGTTTGCAATTGTTCAAATTTGCTTTTATTTGAGAAGAAAAAATGAATCTTATAGAAATTGTGAAAGGAAATTTTTTCAAATTTTCATTTTTTTCTGAAAATTCTTAAAATTTTTCATAAACTTTTCATCATTACAAAAATTTCATGTAATTCTATATATGTTCACATTCTTATGCCACATTTTATTTTTTGAATGTCTTTTACGATTTAATAATTTTATTTGAATTTTCATTCTACTACTCTGCTGCATTTGCGTGAAATCAAAAATGACACTTAAATGAGAGTAATTTGATCGATCACTTTTTATAAAAGATATTTGATTAAATTTCAAATGCTATTATTGTCAACATTGATGTTAAAAAGAGACGAAGCTTTCAAAGTTTCATTAATTCTCTTCATGCCTCTTTCAAATTACCTGTCAAATTAACTACCAAGTAATTTGGTATTCCAAAGAACTTGTTTCAAAAAAAAAAAAGAAAGGTAAGTTCCAGTGTTACTTTCATAAATATGTCACTAATTACTGTTGTTGAAAAGAGGAAAGAAATGACCTAAAGGTTTTTTTCTTTTTCAAATATTTTCAAAGTTTTCAAAACAAGGAAGTAAACAGCTGTTTAGTTGAAATTTAATGTTACATATGATTGAAGTAGCACTTCAATGTTCATATTTCAAAATACAATCTATTTCTCCATACACAGGATACTGTCTCCGATTTCTATTCTATTCCTTCTTTTCTAGCTTTCTTCCCCTTATTTCCTGTATTAAATTTTTTTATGGTATGGAAAAATTTAATAACGAAACGAATTAATTAATGTTTATTAAGGAATGAATTAAAATTAGGTATTCATAGAAAAACATTCAATATTTTGTTATTATTATTATTATCACTGTCATTATTTTACCACATTTATTATTAATGGTTATTATTATTATCACTATCATTATCACCATTATTGATATTGTTGTCAGCTATTAATTATTTTTGGTACTTGCGTGGAATTATCAAAACTGGAATTTCATTGAAATATTTTTTAATTAGATTTTGTTTAAAAATAGCAAACTTCAAAGAGCAGCTTATCACTCTATAACTGCAATTAACTGCTATCAGTGCTATAGTATAACTATCATTAATATCGTTTTCAGTACGAAGATCGTTAGTTGGCGATTATTTGGCGATCAAATAGTTCTGGTGTGTTTAAATCATTTAGGAATAAATATGAATATATGTAGCTGTGCAGAAAACTACTGATAAGTGATTAGATTTTTATCAGCACTATCGACAATGATAATTACTAATGTTTGGCTTTTATCAGATAGCCGCTTATCAGTCGTCATATTCATCAAATGAAATAAATTCTACCATTTATTTCTTATCATTTTCGCATTCTCACTGATGTTAGCAGGCATGATGAGCAAATGAATGAAATTAGTATTGCATTAGATGATAATGAATTGGCGAGATGACAATAATTTACATGGTTATGCAATGTTCTTGACCTTCAGGTTGACCTCTAATCTGAACTATGCCACCACCTTATAGCAGTAGTAACGAATATTATTGTCTTGATTAATCTTTGTCGACTATTCGTATTTTAAATTCTTCATTCAATTTTATGATTACTTTAAAAACTATTATTTTCTATTATTGCTATTTGAATTCGTTTCATTCATAGATTGTTACAAAATTAAAAAATTGTCCACAATAATTAGCCATGTATATTTCATCAAAGGTCAATGGTCCACATTGTGAAAAAAAAAAACTTGATAATTTAGCCCTGTATTTCGCAAAAAGGTCGATGGTCCACACTGTGAAAAAAAATTTGGTAATTTAGCCACATGTATTTCATAAAAGGTCAATAATGGTCCACATTGATAATTGCTTATCATTAAAATTTTCATTTTTTTAATTTTGCTTAATTTTCATTTCGCATCATCTGATAAATTTTATGCATGCATAGATATATATGTCCAAATGCATGGCTCAAAATTATCGTATTAAAGTGATGATGGTGATGATGATGATGATGATGATGATATTTACCTGTTTATACTGTACAGAAATAAAATTTGAACAGCAAATGCTACCTGTAAAATTTGAAAAAAAATAAATGTATTGTTGGGAAATTCAAAGCAAAACTTGTTTATTCTGTAAAATTTCAATTTTCAGTTTTACCATTTCACTTCGTCCGATTTCTCATTGCTTCATTTCATTTCATTCCTTTCTTCTCTTTCACTTGCACACCACTAATAATTAAGTGAATCATTTTATTAATGCTTAAATTTTAGCTTCGAATTTATGATTTTAAATTTTGCTTCATTTAGTATTCAATTTGCTGCCAAGTCACAAAGCATTCAATTAATCGAATGAGTCACAAAGCATTCAATTAATCAAATTAGTAATCAGTCACAAAGCATTCAGTTCATCAATCATTCATTTATAAAAGCGATTAATTAACATTTCCAAAGATTTCCAATTTTTGCAGCTATAAAATAGTAAGTAAGTAGTTTGATAGGTAATTCATATGAAAACTTACACTTATTTTTGTTTGCAGCAAAAGTGATCATCAGTTAGCTGAAGAGTAAATTTCAAATAAAATTGGAAATTAAAGAATGCAAACATTTGTATCATGTAATAAAGAAAAAATTGTACTAAATTTAATCATTTATTTTAATTAGAATTTTCAAATGTTTGAAAATAATTTTTCTTTTTTTTTTTTTTGATCGATACATTAATAATTAGTCCTGCGAGAATTACCATATTCATCAAACGTATCACATTCCTGCCATGTATTTGTCGCATGTCATCAGATCATCTTTCACATTTTATGCTATGCCTCGTTGTAAAACATGAATTGTTCGGTGTAATTTGCAATGATAATGGACAAGGATAGTGATAAGGATAATATGACTAATGATGATAGTGATAATGATAATATGAGTAGTGATAATAATGATAATGACAAGGATAGTGATAATGATAATGGCAATAAGTGGCTGCGACTGCTTATATATCATTGAAATTATTTGTAAACAGTCGTTTTAATATCTTAATAATTTAAACTTTTTTTTCATATAAAAATGTCCAGGTAATTGATTGTTTAAAATTATTAACTGTGTTTAATTATTCATTTATATTTTCTGGCAAAATTATTATATACGGCTTTTAAGTATTTCGATCGATTATTCATTGTTAGCTCAATTGTAAATATTTGAAAAATACATTGTTTATGTTAAATTTATAAATAAATTATAATGCAACAATTTATTAATTCAAAATCGAAGAAATTTTTTCACGACAAGAAAGAAAAATCGAGAAATTTCGGGAAATTTTTATTTAATTAGCATTATAAACAAAATATTGGAAAAAACAAAATCAATCATTTTTTCTTTATTTCTATATATATATATATATATATATGTATTTATTTATATATTATAGTTCAGTTCCGTTTCTTTTTTTCCTTTTCTTCTCCACTTTATCCAGTTTTCTTTTTTTCATTTCATTTCATTACATTTCATTTCTTTTCATTCTGTTTCATTTCATCTTTCGTGATGTTTTAATGTGAATTCACTGACTCATTTAAGAATTTATTATTCATTTAAAATGTCGAAGAATTGAAATTTTCATTTTTTTTTTTTGTTTTTCTCTGTTTTTCTAATCGTTCACTCTTATTTTCTCATTTTTCTTTTCTTCCCTCTTTTCTCTGTTTTTCCCTTCTTCTTTCTTTTTATCATTATGATGCAAATCTTTCCCTTTATTGCCGTCTTTTTCCTAGTGACTACTGACGTGAACTAGTGACGTAAGTGACGCGCAAAAATCACGTAAGTTGAAGGAAAAATAACGAAGAATCGAAATATTTCCGTTAATTTAGGTGAACAATTCCATTAACTTGCCGTTGAATATTTCAGTGATTCATACTGATGATGTAAGTGTATTGCGTGTAACTTTTACAAACGAAAAAAATTAATGGAAGTATAAAAAGATTAAATTCATGAAATGAAACGAAAAATTTGTCCTATAATAGATTTAAATCACTGATTCTGATTGATTTAAAATTTAAACTATTCAAGTTTTTCGTATCACATGGATAATTTTAGGTCAAGTTTTACTTTTTCCTCGATCAAACTCCGTTCATTGTATATATAATCTCTACGATTTGAATACTGACGTATTTTGACGTAAAAGCAAGTGAATCACCTTTCGTTATATGTATCACGTATATTTACCTTTGCACACAAAAGATATTCCGTGTATATTTGTCTTTCCATTTGAACCGATAATTTATGTTAGCTTAACAACGTCAAATACTTCAGTATTATACCACCACGTGGTTTCCAATGAAATAAATGCCAGACAAAACTATAAAAAGTTTTGTTACGTGAGTGTACGTGTAAATATGCACATGAAAAGGGATATATTTTAGGGGTAAAATGTTCCAGTTGGAAGTAATAATCGAAATATTTAGACAAGCGGCGATCCTCTCTTACACTTGACTAATTCTGCTTGTCTTTAAATCTCTTCAAGAAAATATTTTGAAATCTGGCCAGGCTTTTTTCTCGCAGGTTTTTTTTAGGCCTTTCTTTAGGTATGAGTGGGATCTTTTTTATGTTTTATTGTACAAATTTCATTTATTGTTTTCAAATCCCTTTGTTCTCGGGAAAAATATTTCTCAGTTCTTTGGGACGAAAACTTTTCGACAAAATATTTGCACTTATTGAAATTGTCTCCAATTAAGATACACAAGTAATAGTGAATCTCATATTTTTTCAGATAAACTTTTACAAATGTTCTTCCAATTTAATTAAATTAATTTTTAACGAATTACGTTTAAAATAGAAATTGGCGCAGTTTTTTTAAGTTACAATTTTGCCAATCATTTTTAAATTAAAAAAAAAAAAACAAGCAAATAAAAACTTAGCTGATATTTAATGAATAAACAAACTATATACAGTATTAATTAATTAAAGTATTTGCGAGTCAATTTGAAGTTTTTGAATTTTTCTTTGATTTGTTGTTATTTGAAATTCTGTAACAAATGCCGATGTTCAAACTACTTATTTTTTCTTGATAAGAGAAAGAGAGAGAGAGAAATTTCTCAAATAATTCCTATTAGAGCGGCAAATAAATTTCTTTCCAGTCTGTTTCCCATAAATATGCAGTTTTTTTTTTTCGAAATTTATCATCTGTTTTATTCGTTTGATGTGATTTAAAAAAAAAAAAAAAACTGAATTATTGCATGCGATTAATTAAACTACAATAAATCACATTAATTAGTATATGTAATTGAACAGTTTGGTTTAGTTCATTTAAATGATTAATTGAATTAATTATTGTATTTGAATGCAATTTCAAATTTATGAGTGTGCCATCATCAAGTTTTAATTTCATTTACATTATTAGTTGTTAATTACTGCGCGACACATCACGCAAATGAATGTAATTGGGCTTGTTCTTATTGCATCAATTGGAAAATGAA
Source organism: Mansonella perstans (assembly GCA_037074765.1). Lineage (NCBI taxonomy): Eukaryota > Metazoa > Nematoda > Chromadorea > Rhabditida > Onchocercidae > Mansonella > Mansonella perstans. The sequence continues at coordinate 16,483 of JBAMDO010000342.1, read as the reverse complement.
TCAATGCATAAGTTGGAAAGTAATTTTAAAAAGGAAAAGAGAATAGAAATGTAACTGAATTCCTTTTTTTTGTTTCCACTGAAAGAAAGTAAACTTTTTTTTACAATCATAAAATGATAAAATTGATTTTTTCTTCTACACGTAATTAATTAGTACGTACAATTAATTGTTGCATACCAACAATTAGTACAATTAATTAATGCAATTAGCACATGCAATTAACCAACTAACCAGCAAATTTCGTGATTGATTAAAATAATTAATGCAATTATTCTAAATTTTTTTAGGTGTGCTATAATAGCGGCAGTTCGTATTGTCGTTAATTGGGAATGAAATTTACAAGATTAATTAGTGTTTCATTATGGATAAATCTACCTTGATAGGTTTTAGAAAGAAATTAATTTGATTTTTTTTTGATTAATTTACGTAATCTTTTTTGTTGTAAATGTTTAAATTTTACTGTATAATTTAGTTTTCATACCTTACCATCAATAATTTTTCATTCGGCTTTTAATTCGTAATATATTCAAGTTTTTCATTAGTTGAAATGTTTTAGAATTAAATTTTTAAATTAAATTCAGATGCAATCAAAAACTCAGTGCGAAATTCAATTTTACTAAAAATTCGATTTTAAATTAAATTTGGATTCAGTTTTAACTTCTTAGATATCATTTTTTGATTTCTTTTTTTTGTTAAAAGACATCAACTTTTATGAATTAATTTTATTAATTAATCAGTTAAGCATTATCATTGTCATGAACATTAATAAAATGTATGCTGATAACGTTGCTTTGTAGTTTCATTTCTTTCAGCTTCAGTTATGATAGTACCAATTTTTAATCTTTAACTTTCTGCAATATATGGGAAAGATTTACTCAAATGTTTAAAATTTAAAAAAAAAAGTTATATAATTAATTAATACATAATTTTGTTTAACATTTAAATAAATTAATTAAATAATTAAACAATCATATATATGTTATTACACATATCATCCACATAATCCTCCTCTCAAGATAATACATAGATACATTGATTGATTTTTTCTTCAAACTTTTAGCAATCCTTTTTCTTTACTTCAATCATTCTATTCTCGAATTAATTATTTCGATATGAAAATTTTCAATATCAAATTATTATGAAAGATTGTCATCATATATTTGATAATTTCCGTTCATCGAATTAATTTGTAATTATCTGAATTACATTATAGAAAATTGAACTGATTAGTAAGATGTGGCATTGAACTTAGTAGGAGCAAATTTATAATCTGTATGGTTGTAAAAGTTAAAATATAATTTTGGACGATTTCAAGTAAATAATATTTTAAATATAATTTTAGACGATTTCGAGTAAACAGTTTTTAAATATAATTGGGCGATTTCAAGTAAACAATTTTTAGATATAATTTTGGATGATTTCAAGTAAACGATTTTTAAATGTGGCGCCAGAAAAGACTGCGAATGACAGTCATCCAACAAACAAAAATTTTTTTCCATCAAAACAAACAACATTCATTTGCTGGAATTGAATGGAATAATGCATTAACAAAGCAATTGTTTGAAAATTTGAAAAGATGAAAATAGTCTGAATTCTTTCAGATTAATAATTAATTATTGTAATAAAAAAAAAAAGAAACTAATCAACAATATTAATTAATACTTTGTCGGCATTTCTCATTACATTCGTTTAGCTTGTTTATTTCTTTAGTAAACAACGGAAATAAATAATTAGTTATGAATTTAAAAAAAGATTAATTAACAAACTTACTTTCTATTTTCTCTATTTCTTTTTTTCTTATCATTCCATTATTTTTCGTTTTTTTTTTCTTTTTTCTTACATTCTCTAATAAAAATTTTATTTTTTATTACTACTATTCTTTGATATTATTTAAAAATATAATTTAAATTGTTCATCGAATGACAGTAGCGTTGCAGCAGAGCGATGTATGATATTCTGCAGCGCTGCAGCAGCAGCAGAGCATGACTTCATCAGTTTTAACTGAAAAAGTTTACTTTGTTTGTTTTTCTTCTTTTTTTTCTCTGAAAGAATTTTACCATTCACATTTATTTCAATCCATCTTTTGATCTTTTCATGCTCTCTATTGCATGTGTGCTATTTTCCTCTCATTCATCATCTCTTTTTCTCTTTTTTTCCACATTTAAAGTATGTGCACTTTTATTTATCACTTACTTTATCTTTTAATCTTCCATCAAACGGACGAACTGAACGAGTGAGTGAAGAATGGACGGGCAAACAGGTTAACCGGAACTTGATAGCCGGCCGGGTAAACGTGTAAGCGGATGATGACTGGATGAGCAACGAGGATAAACTTGATAGCTGGATGAGCAGATGGATTGACAAGGAGGGTAGTAGAATAGGAAGATGGTAAATGATTCTGATTATAGTGGAGGAATAAAAAAATGAATGTTTTAAATTACAGGCACTGATTTTCGTATAATAACGAAATTAATTTTTAATGTATTAAAGTGCAGGAGGGGAAAAAATTAATCATTGATAAAGTATTTCAATAATTTGTTAACTTTTTTTTTCTTAAATGATAAATTATTAATTATTGATTGCATTTTCTTACTAGCAAAATCTTTAAAAATTAAACTTTATTTATATATCGAAATAATTTGAATTAAATATTATCAGTTCATGTTTCATATGTAAGAACTACCAAACTGTAAGCATACTATCAGACTGTAAGCATATTATAGTTTTCGCGAGCAAAAAATTTTTTCGCGCATATTCAATCATTAATTGATTTTTAAATTTATATATAAAAACTTCCGTTACCTTTAACCTGTAGATTTTCCTTGTTATATTTTTGACTTATAACGATTATTTTGTCATATTTTCAATCATAAGAGGCCTGAAAGAACTTATCAAAATATAACGTATGATAATAAATGATTACTTTTTTTTAATCCCAATATGATTATAATCATCATTTGTGTCGTTGATTGTGATAACAAAAGCAAAAACAATGAAATGATGCATCATCCTTATGGCATTTTGATAATTGTAACAATCATTATTCTTATATGATTTGCCTTGCTAAGCAAAAGTATAGATCAACTAAATTACAATAACTAAAACGATTGGCGAAAGGAATTCAATTAATAAACATGAAATTGTAATCATTGTAATCATAAATGATTTGGATAATTAATGATTATTTATCGTACAAATACTGATTATTTACTTCAATTATGATTAATCATGATATGATAAAATAAGCGTTTTTGCTAAGCGGAAATATTATTCACTGTAAGTATTAAATTAAAGATGAATTAATTAATTAATTATGATATGCATTCATATAATATAATATATATGTTGGAAGATAAGGCAATAATTGATATGATTGAGAAGGAAAGCAAACTAAAAATTGTCCTGTTGCCTCCTCGACCTCCTCGTCCTTCCCAATGTCTTTCCTAACTTTGACATCATTATACCCGATGTCTTTTCCTATCGTCATTATCAGCACCAGAAGGAATTAATTCATTCATCGGTGGGTACATTATGAGAGTAGCTATGATCATTGTTGCAGCAGCAGTGCTGTTCTTGTACCATGTTTCCTTATCTTCTTTCTTTTTTAAAAAAAGACAAAAAATTGCAAAATTTTCATCAATTTTTTTTTTACCTCAAAAATTTTTTTTATCAAATTTTAATTTACATTTAATATATTCATGCATTCATTTATTGATTGGTTGATTTAGTAGAAGAGAAAATTTGAGAACATTGAAATTAAATATAGTTTAAATAATATTTTATTAATAATTGAAAAAAAAAATTTTCATTCGCTAAATCTGTTTTTTTTTCTCTCACTCTTCTCTCTCTAAATTTTCTTTTTTTCTAAAATAATTTCATCCTGAAATGATGTAATATTCTCATTAAATTCATTTTATCCAAAAAAAAAAAAAAAAAAAAAACTAACTAACTAATTGATTCGTATTCGTAACTTTTGAAATCTGATAAAATTTGAGAATTAAAATTATTAGTAACTTTTTGGAAGGCTAAAATTGTTAATTACTTTCAATTATTTTCAAAGTTTACTTAGAAAGTTAACTTAGGCATTGCATATTAGGCATAGTAAAGTGGATTCAATTGGAGCACCTTTGAAAGCTTAGAAAAATTTGAACAGAAATAAATATTTGTCATTGGCGCAACTTTCCTTTTATCGTTGTTGGCTGAATTAAAATTGCTGAGTCAATAATTTCGTGATGAGCCTTTCTCAAAAGGTCGTTTATTTTTCATTGCCATTATGCTCCATCATCATATATATGCCTTTTTTGTCATTCATTCTCTCTCTTTTTCTGTTTTTCTTTTCTCTCTCTTTTTCATATAAACACATGTGTGTGTATCCATATGTCTCTGTGTGTATGTGTTTGTGTGTGTGTATATATATATATATGTGGTATGTGTTTGTTTGTTTGAATAATAAAAATTTTTATCCAGATCCATAAATTAAATCCGAATGAAAAATTCTGTCCGAAATTATCAAACTGAATTAGTATTAAGCTAAAAGATTTAAAATTTGTACAATAATTCATGGAATTCGAATTTGAATTTTGTCCAATAATAAGCAAATGTATTTCTCGTCGAATAATTTCTATCCGTTTTTGAATTAAAAAAAAAAAAAAAAAAACATTTTAGCATTTTGCTGTTGTATTGTTTTTTCTTTTTTTTTAAGTGAAAATCAGAAAGGAAAAACGGAAAAGAAAGGAAAGGGAAAACGGAAAAGAAGCTTCATGGTTGAAAAGATGATAACAGCATCAGCACCAACATCAGCAATATCATCAACTGTTGATGGTATTGCTCTTAATTTGGTTATTACGGAAGATGAAAGAAGAAGACGGCGAAGTATTACGACGGAACAGAATGAACCGGAACAGTGCAATAAACAACAGCAGCAGCAACAACAACAACAACAGTTCATGTTTATTAATGAAAATGATGATAAAAATGATTTGCAACTGAGTAATGAGCCAACAATACCGGATTGGACCGAAGTTGTACAGATGTCTAAAACGGTTACTGATAACAATAGGTAAGTAAAATATGAAATTTTTTAAATTCATAATTTTTTTTTTCATTGATTTATTCATTTCATTTCATTGGTATAGAATAGAATGTACGTATTTTATTTGGCTATTTTTTTAAAAATGTAAATTAGTTTTTGGCTACAAAAATGCCTCCATCAATCAGGATTACTGTGTTTGGCTGCAAAAATTTCTATGTCAATCAGGATTACTGTGTTTTTTTTTCCTTCTTGGCTATTAAGCATACTTTGTTGTCTTTGACCATTTAACATTTTCCAATCATTTAGCAATTCGTTTACAAATTGTGCTCGTATCACGATATCAGTTATTTATTCTAAGAATATTCTAGTAACCATGCATGGTTACTATTAATTCAAATTTCCGGTTTTCTTGATTTATTCCTAATCACTTCTTGCGGTATATTTCCGGATTTTCATTTAGTATCAATCATTAATTATCTAAATGATAAATAAATTATAATTTGAAGAAAACTGTTCAAAATTTTTATTTTTATTAATTTTAAAATATTTGTTCTCTATTTCTTTTTCGTTATAATTTGAAGAAAACTGTCCAAAATTTATATTTTCTTTTATTAATTTTAAAATATAGTTTCTAAATTATGGTCAAAATTTATTTCGAGCGAACGAGTCATACTGTAGTTCAGGTTTTTTTTTTTAGTTCGAGTCAGACTTAATTCATTCTATTCCTAAAATAATAATCATTTTAGTAAAATGGAGCATTTACACTTAGAAATTTATGATAAAATATTACAGTTTTTTTTCTTATTAAAATTTCTTATATTTCTTTATTTTATTTGGCCATTTTTGATATTTCATCCAGAACGGTTGCCTTTTTTCCTTTTTATATTTTCTAATGATTTGAGAGTTATTGGATTTGAAACAAATTAACTCTCTCACATTTCTTTCCAGGTATAACAAGCCGGATGATGAAAATTTGAAAAAATCTGTAAAAGTAACAACAACATCATCATCGGAAGCACCAGTGTTTGATTTTACAAAAATTGAGACGCTATTTGCGAACTCGGCAGCAACTTCCAGTATCAGTAAACCTGAATCCGAGGAAGTGAATGATGTAGGAGATGACAGGAGAGAGGAAGAAAAAGTTCAAGTATCTGGAAAAGAGGTTGATTGTTCTTTATTTTTGAAAAAAATTTTTTAATTTAATTAGAATTTTATACCAATTCAATAAGATTTAAATCGTTCAAACAATTTCATTGTTGTAATAAAAATTTCCTTTCATCTAAATTTGACAAAAACAAATTATTAGCATAATAATACATTGAAATGTTTAAATTTGAACTAATTAGAACTAATTAATTATTCCTACAATTGTCCTTTTCGACACACACACACACACACACACACACACAACTTATTGGGAAAATTTGAGGAAACATATAATTAATTAGCTTTCATTAAATTTAAATTAAATTTTTTTAATTTAAATTTATTAAATTATTTCCAACTGTTTCAGCAAAATATATTAAATTGATTATTAAATTGTTGTTGAATTAATTTAAATTAATTATTATTAAATTAATTTAAACTATTTCAGCAAAACTTTTTGCTCCTTCGTTAAGTTTTTTAATTTTTCTCAAATTTTTTTCCTTTCTTTTTTTTCTTGTAAAATAATATTGTTATGGAAAATTAAGAAGATGAAATTAGTTCGAGCAAAGATTTAATATCAGTGCTTATCAGTGGTTATCAATGTTTATCAGTGATTTTCCGTTGAGAGTGCTGCTTATGCATTCTTGATTTGCTAATCTTTTTTTCGGGTAAGCGTTAGAAAAGAAACAAAGAAATGATTATTAGTGTTAATCGGCTAGCAGGAAAATAATTTACGGTTCAAATCAGGAATGTTGGCTCATTTCTGTTACTGCATGAAATTAGTTAAATTTCAAATGATGGAAGTGCGAATGTATGTATGAGTGAGAATAATGTGAAAATAAGAAAACGAAAATTATTCAATTCTAATTTATCATTTTGAAAAATTTTATAATTGAGCTTATAAATCCAAATTGTATGTTTTTTCCCAAAAACGAAAGTGAAATATATATTATTAATTAATTATAAGAAAAAATAACTTTACTGACTAACATCTGCACTTCCTTGGCTTTTTTTTTGTCCCATACAATGGAAAGTACTTTTTAACATGGAAATGCCCGATCTCAAATTCTTGTTAATTTCTTGTAAATGGAAAACTTTTACTGGTTGATATCGGGTTCAGATGAATGTTGTCTTACTGGTTGATATCGGGATATTCAGATGATCTTACTGGTTGATATCGGGATGATCAGATGAATATTTTGCTGGTTGATATCATGATTCACAAAAATTTCACAAAAATTTTGCTTTAATTTTTCTGTCATTATCATTTTATTTTTTAATAAAAAGAAATCATTTGTCATTTTTGTTGGAAATTAATTTCTTTGATAAATGTCGCATACTTCTTGTAAGCTAATTACTAGAAAATATTTGTTTCCATCCATTTGAGGTAAATTATGGAAAATTTGAGGCGAAAATATTTTAAAATTTCAAGGTGAATGAAAGTGCTGCAATTTAGCTTAAAGCTTTATAAACTTTGTAGTTAAATTTAATTTTTACCATTATGATAGAAGTGAAAAAAAGGTCAGGATGGATGGGAGGGGGAGTTGTATGAATGGGAATAATATAAAAATAATAATACGAAATTTATTCAATTCTAATTTATTTCAATCGTAGTAGTTAAAAATTAAATTAATTTGACTATTTTGTAATTAATTAACAACGTTTTGAATTTATTTTTTAATAAAAAGAAATCATTTGATTAAAAAATTGGAAAATTTTGACTAATTTCACATAAAATCTTTTTTAATCGAAGTTTATGCTTTTTTTTTTGGAAAAATAAAGTTGAAAAGTAGAAAAAAATGTTATTAATTAATTATAAAGTATATGGATGCGATAGAAGAGAAAAGCTTGCGAGATATAATGGAGGAGGGTCAATTAGATAACATAAGTTATGAAGTGAGATGTATAGTAAGCGATGGTGACATAAAGATGACATGCTGATGCTGATGATGATGATTGTGATCCATTAAGGTTAGATTGTTGATAGTTAGATAGGCCAAAAACACGGGTATAATCTTTGATCAATATTTATTTGAAAACACCGCGGTAAGAGTTAGTTGTTTACGTTTATTTGAAAGCACCGCGGTAAGAGTTAGTTTGTTTACAGTTTTGTTTCATTCTGTCTGATTTAATCAATCGCCTACATATGCATCAAAAAATGCCGAAAAAAATTTCATTAATTTTCAAAAATAAACATTTTTCATTCTAATATTATCTTCTGTTTTATTTCAACTTTTTCTTTTACAATCACAAAGAGAGACAGAGAGAGAGAGAGAGAGAGAGAGAGAGGAGAGGGAGAGAGAGAATAAAGAAATCATTTCTTATATTTTTTTAGGATTTGTAAAATTGTACATTGCATTCTTATATTATCTTTCCTTTTTTCAAATTTTTTTATCCTTTAGCTTTTTCAATTCGAAAGTAAGTGAGAGAGAGAGAGGGAGGAGGAGAGAAATTATCATTATATTCACAATGATTTTCTTTTTTTTTCCTTTTTTTTTCTCTAAATTATCAAATGAAAATTTCGAAAATCTTTAGAAAAACATAATTTAAAAATTCAACCATAAATTTTTTTTTGCTTCTTTGACTAGCTTAAATTTAAAATGTGAATTTTTTTTTGTGACATTAAAAATTCTGATAATAGAAGTGAGAGAAAAGGAAAAAAAAGTTCATCGTACCCTATTCTTTATGTCATCAAAAATTAATCACAAATGAAAAATGATTTTTTTCTAGAAGCTCCATTTTACTGACATCCACTATGTCTCTCATAAAGGAACGGAACTTGATGAATTGCATTGGAATTTTTGTTTGTTCGATTTTTCAAAATTTTTCTGTCAAATAAAATATCTTTACATTTTTTTCTTCTCCAAGTTTTCAGTTTAAGTTTTGAATTACTTCAATGCATTGTTAATGCATAGGCATATCGTTTTTGGAAAATTAAAGTCTTTTATCGCTTTTTTCACTTTCACTCTCTCTCTCTCTCTCTCTCGTTTTCTTTTATTATTTGTAAAATTGATTCATCTGGATGGACTTTATTTATTTTAATTGACATTGCTACTGCTTTTTTTTTTTCAATCTTTAAATCTTTTTTTATTTCTTTTTATCAGTAAATTATCATCCATTTCATGTGTCCTTCTAATCATCATATATTCTTATCGTAATATATCATCATTTTATTTGTTTCTGATTATAATTACGTTATCGTTACATCTTTTTCTAATCTTGACACATTATGTTTAATCTGTGCCTAATTATTTTGTTATCATCAATACATTATCTTTTTTTTGCTCCTAATTATTATCATCATTATCATTGTCATTATCACCGTCATCATCATCATTATCAATCATCGTCATCCATGAATATTAATAAAAAGCAGTATTAACAGTAATTTTTTCTTGACTATTGGCTCATTTATGATAATTTCTCATTTTTAATACCACATTTTTGCTATCAATAGAAGTATTGCTTGTTTATTTGGGTGCACCAAAAAGGCGGAAGCCTGATATTTCGCTATTTTGTCAAACAAAATTAAATGAGGACAGCAATAACAATTTAGCCAATGGTATGTATTAGCCTAGTGGAATTACCAGTCCAGCTACGCAATCAATTTTGATCGCTCCAACTTATTTTCATTCCTATCTTTTTCTTTTTTTTTGCTCTCTTCCTTACATTTATATCTTTGAGCGTATTTCTAAACATTTCTTTCTAAAAAAACAATCTTTTTTTTAATGTCAGTTGCATTCATTGTTTGTGTTCAAATTTAATTTTAAATCTTGCTAATTAATTTCTGATTAAATTGACATTTGTGTCATGAATCTATATTTGAATGCTTTTTTTGAATGTTCTAGTGAGTGAGTTTTTTCCTTCAAAAATTTTAAAATCTATTTTTATGAAAATTTGTAATCAAAAAATCAAATTGCATCCTCTCATATAAACACATTAACTCTCATCATCATTTCTTTCTTCCCATCTCTCCAAGCCATGCATTTTCTCATTTTCAATTCCAACTAAAATTTCATTAAAAAAATTATTCATTTGCCCCAAATGCTTACTTCTATACTTTACAGTTATTGTTTAATCAGTTTTATTGGACAATTTTTTTTTCATCATTAATGAGAGTTAATTACCAATAATGAGAATAATTTGCTTGAGGATGTACATTACATTGCAAAATATTTTAACGTCAATTACGTGTAAATTATTAGCCAAGAGAAAATGAACGTTTAAAAAAAAGTAAATTATTTACAATTTTCTTTTACGATTTCAATGAAATGTTGTGTGTAATTGATTAATTATTCTTTTTTTTTTGAGATTTTAAACGACAATTGCTCCTTTTTTATTACTGTGACAAGCATTAAATACTTTTTGGCTCTTCCTTTTCCTTAACTTTGTTAATTTCGTTAATCGTTAACTTCCTTTTCCCATCAATTATAATTGACCAATTCTTTTATGCGGCCCTGTCAAATTTTAATTGTTAAAAATTTGCTTATTTTTTAAGCTTATTTTCGTAATTACTCATTCGACAAATTAAGTTTTAATTTTTTCCAAATTTTTCAAATAAATTCTCGCATATATATTCAATTTGTGTAAATTCAGGTTAATATATTGAAAAGTTTGAAAATCAAAGATTTGGTATTTGGAAGTATTGTTGTAAGTGAAGCGAATAGCAACGAAGATAATAGCAACGAGAGCAGTAACAGTAGCAACAACAACAATAATAGCAACAATAACAGCAACAGCAATAACAACAACAGTAAGAACAACAGAGACGATTTACAACATCGAAATGTATTCATTTTTATTTTGCATTTTCTTGAATTCGTTTGTTGACGAATTTCTCTTTGTCTTCCTCTTTTTCTTCGTTCAAATTTAAAAAAAAAATTTGTGCAACTTTTGAAAGTAATTAATTTGTAGCATTTTTTTATGCTCACGAAATTTCCGACTTTTTCTAAATTCTACGTATTTTGTTATAGCAGGGGATTCACTTTATATACTAATTGATTAGTTTAATTATCATCTTAACAATTTATCAATCTTCGCATATTTTTTCTATTGTTGTACATAGTTAGTAATATAGTTATTAACAAATGATAGTTAAATTGGTTAAATATTAATAAATGATAGTTAAATTGGTTAATGTTAATTAACTAACTAACTATCCAGATCATTATTGATTGATTTCGGATAATGTAAGAGAATTTAGTTTACAAATAACCATTAAAGATGATGATAATCGATATTCTATCATCTTATAGAAAAATGTATATCCATTGAGTGGTACCACCACCACCACCGTACGTGGTAAGAAATCAACAAAATGTTTAAATCGATTTGGCGAAGAGAAAAAACGAAAAATTAAGGAAAAGCAGACTCGTGAACCCTCATTAAGTCCATCATTTGAACGACCACTTACGCCATCGCTTGATCCGAAATTGTTGAGACAATTTGAAGAAGAAGATCGTCCAAGACGTGTGTTACGTTCGTCTACCGTTGCAGCAAGCATATCAGCTATTAACAATATCAATAATATCAATGATAATTGCAGCAAAATTATCAGTCCTAGCTTTAACATGAAAATGGCTGCCAAAAAATCAGCCAACAGGAAATCAATTCACAAAGATACAATGCGGAAAAAGTCAGAGAAACTTTCGACCAATAATTTTACAGCTGATAATACATTTCCGGTTCAAAATGTTTTCTATTCCACACAGCTAAATGATAAAATGAAGCGGAAACGATCACAAACGAAGAATGTTAGCAAAGAATTAACATTACATGGCAAACGTTTAAAGGTTTGTTTTCGGTCATACGTACGTGTATGAATGTTAATTTTTATTGACGCATGTTCATATTTTCTCTGCTTGAAGTCACATGTAAAAGATTTTTTATCATCATATTTGAAGTATTAACAAAAATTTCCTGTATTAGAAAGATTTTAGGAAGAAATATTGTTTAGAGGAATTTTACTCATAAAAGATTAAAGGAATCAATTTGGTAAAATGAGGAGTAGCGGGAAAAAGAAAAAAAAGTTGAAAAATGATAAAAGTTGGTTAATGATTTTGATATTTCAGATTTCAGATTCAGATTGCTTTTATTCCAGGTTGAAATAGATGAATTACTGGATAATGATTTGATGATGACAATAGATGAATTGAGAAATGCCTCATTACGACCACGTCGGTGGTTAGGTAGTAGCCGTGCTAGTACATCCACCGGGTCGAATGGATTTACAACAATTGTAACACAGATGGGGAAACGACGTGGAATATCACAAACTCCAAGGAATAATTTCAATTCAAATTGGAAATTAATTGGATCTCCGTATGAAAATTCCGTTTATATTGATGTAAGCAAAAAATTTTGTATAAAATCTTCAATTTTTAATTCCAAATTAAAACTTCAAGTGATTTCTTTTCTTCATTATCATTTCGAATTTATCATTTTAACTTGTCAAAATTTCAAATGTCGATTAGGCTGCTTCTTTTTTTCAGTATTTTTTTCATGAAAAGCAGTCAACCAAGCAGATATGTTATCCGCAAGCTTTACATTCCAAAACCGGTGATCTCCTGAGACTTCGTGACTCCGTACGAGTAAATTCCATTGATGGTGAACCAAATTTTGCATATATTTGTCGCTTATTCAGTGATTCAAAAGCGGGTAAAAAAGTTTCTTGTTTTGAATTTCTAGAGATAAAATTTTTAAAAGCACAAATTAAATTGAAAACATTTAAATCTCAAATTTAAAAAATTCATTGAATGTAATTCTATCATAAAAAATTTATTGTTTTTTTTTTTTTTTTTTTTTTTTTTTTTTTAATGAAAAGTTGAAAAAAAATGAGTTTCTTAGGAACACCTTTGGCATCAGTATTGTGGTACTATACACCGATGCAAGTTAAAACTGACAATTCATTAATACCACCGGTATTTGAGCGTGAATTGCTTGCTTCAAAACATATGGATATTATACCGCTTGATACCGTTGATGAAATCGTTTGGGTATTAACATATAATGAATATGGCCGGTAAGTTTTACACGTCTAACAGGTGTAACACGTCACGTGGAAATTCATTATTTCTGCTAAGCACGCATATTTTTTCTATCTGTTTTGTTGACTAAAATAGTAATGTATGTATATTTTTTTGTTGCAAAAATTCCAATCAAATATCTCTTCATTTTAAAAATATCCCACAATGATTCCATTACTGATTTTTATTGTTACCTAATTCAGATGTTTTCCGTATTATTGTTTTTCTTTTCAGTTTAATTATTAAATTTAGGTTTATGGCGGAAACAAGAAATGACTCGTATCCACCTGCGCAACGTGTAAGTGAGGAAGATTTACTGTGGAAGAAAGGTGAAGATAATTATCCGCGACGGACGTATCTTCCACGTGATGATACACCACTTGAATTGGTAAGTGTTAATCTTACAACGAACTAATTGATTTCAATTTTGATTTAATTTTACTTTTTAACCACGAACAAAGTGCATTTGTTAAGATAAATCAAAATGGATTTTGTTCAAATTTATCAATTATTTAAAACTCTGGAAGTGTGAAATTTAAATTTAATTTCTTTTCGTATTTTCATTTTTGGACTTTACAAAGTTATTATTAAGAAATTTTCATGTTCTTTCATTCGCTCAGGTATATTTTTGCCGCCGTATCTATGATTGTAAGCAGCAAAAAGTTGAAACAAAAAATTGGCGGAAAAAATAATCAAATGAAATTTCATCGTCGTCGTCGTCGTTATCATCGCTGAACTAATCTTCCATCGTTCCAGTGATTATAAGATGATGAATATTGATTGATTGATTGTCGTTGATTTATTATTCTTTTTCTGATCAATTTTCTCCTGTTCATTTAATCCTGTTTGTTCCATATTTTATTCCCTCTCTTTCTCTTCCTTTTTTTCTCCCTTTCTCTCTCTTTCTCTCTCTCTCTTTCTCTCTCTTTCTCTCTCTCTCTCTCTGTAAATACATCATTTTCGAAACTTTTCCTGTTTTTCTTTTTTTCGTTTATTTTATCAAATTTGTTTTCTGGAGAAGAACGAGCAACATATAATTTTAAGATATTCCAGGAATTTCAATCGGATCGGATATATTATTCCAAAATTTTATCCGATTGTAATATATATAATATATCTCGGATTTTTTCCCCAGTTATGTAGATATCTGAAGCAGTTGTTATAAATTATTTTTTAATAAACAAATATAAAATCAAAAAAAGGCGATGAATAAAAATTGGCAAAAATTTCTGGAAAGGAAACAAAACATTGTCCTGATTTACTTATATAATGCTGTTCTCGTATTTTTCATATTTTATTTTTCAGAATAGCACAAAAATAATATTTAATTTAATTAATACATTTTTCGACTTTATTAAATTCTGTGATTTTGAGACGATATTTAAATTTATGCTATTCTGTGGTGGATAGTTGCATAAATTAGTGTTAAAATTTTAACTTTAAAATTTTAATTTTCTGTTTTTTTATTTGCACGAAACAATTACTGGAATTTTATCCAATCATTAATTGTTCAGATATTTTCCATTCTTCACACTTGTTCATTTCAAATTTTCATTTCATGCATCAACAACATCATCATAGTCATCATTATCATCATTGTCATGTTATTAGCGTTGTTATTATTATTATTTTGATCATGATTATGTTTATTATGATTATTACATTATCTTTAACCGGGTTCTCGATTTATTGTCCTTTTTTTTTAATTCTTTAACTGTATAACTTTTCATTTTATTCACTTTTTGTTGTTTTTCTTTTGTTGTGAAAAATAATATTTAATTTAATTCAGGTATTTGTATTATACATATATATACTTGTAACATATATATATATATATATATATATATTATATATATATATATATATATGGTATTGGATTATATATATCTATATTTTTATCTATATCTAGCCGCATATATATATATATATATGTAAGCCATTGTTTATTGGGTAAAATGTTCATTTGTTTATTGTTTTCTTTTTTTTTGAAATATAATTTCTGATATGGTAATTTCTTTTGCCATTTCTTAACAAACAGGTAGTAGTAGGAAATTTAATGAATTTGTGATTTAATGAAATTTAATGAATTTAATAATGAATTGGACAGATTGTACAGATCATGTAGATATTGTAGGATTTTTGAAAATTAATATTTGATTCTGTTTTATGAGGTGAAGAAATGATTGATATGCTGTACTTATTGTTATGTATAAAACTGGGATCATTCAGATATTTATATATACAATTTCTGCAAGTTGCTCTATTCTATTTCTTCTGCATTTTTCAACAAATTTTAATTATCAGGCAATTAATTAATTTTTGCTTTGATCGATCTTCGATAAGTGTATTTTGATTGAGACAAATTATGAATAAATCTGATTGACAGAGATAATTGTTGGTATTTTATTCTGTTTGTTGAAATTGCTTGTTCTTTTCTTTTTTTTTACTTTTCATTTGACGAACACGGAAGGATGGATAAAGTGGGCAAATCCGTTGATATCAGAAGTGAATATTTCTTGTTGTTTATGAAATTCTGTGAACTCTTAATGAAATTCAAGTATTTGTTTGATTGATTGAAGCAAAATCAATAAATGAATGAGATTCCATTTCATTTGTTTCTTCCTTCTGTTACTTTCTTCATTTCCTTCACTTTTTCTATTCCTTTTCTGTGAAAGTTACCTGATCAGGTTTCCTAATAAGCTATTTGAATGAAAATTAACTTTGGGAAAATTGGTGAATTTTGTATACATAATGAATCACGTATCACACGTATTATTTGTCTTCTGCACTTGCATTTCACATGTTCTTCAACTTTAATCATACCATATAGTTACGGGATTATTAATTACCATCAATTTATATCCATAAATTTTGTTTACCATTAATCAAATAACTCACTCGTTCACACATTGATCATCAGATAAGTGGAAAAATTCCAGGATGTGTGTATGTATGTATGTGTGTACGTTTGTGTATGTGTGTTGTGTGTATGTATGTGTGTACATTTGTGTATGTGTGTTGTGTGTATGTATGTGTGTACATTTGTGTATGTATGTGTGTGTATATGTATGTGTATATGTATGTATGTGTGTACATTTGTGTATGTATGTGTGTGTGTATGTATGTGTATATGTATGTATGTGTGTACATTTGTGTATGTATGTGTGTGTGTATGTATGTGTATATGTATGTATGTGTGTATATTTGTGTATGTGTGTGTGTGTATGTATGTGTATATGTATGTATGTGTGTATATTTGTGTATGTGTGTGTGTGTATGT
>JBAMDO010000341.1:0-35757 GCA_037074765.1 Mansonella perstans | reverse complement strand
TTTGTTTAGACTTTGATTTAATGTAATATATATTTAGATCTAATAATCACAATCGTTAATCAGTGGTAATTTTCCTTTTTTTCTAATTCTTAGCTTTTAATTTAAATTTTTTTTTTTTTTTTGTAAATTCGATTAAATCTAAATTAAATATATATTACATTAAATCAAACTAAATAATTAAATATAATAGAAAACAGTCAGATAAAGATAAAAGAAGATAATAAAATAAAATTTTGAAATTTTCATTTTCATTCATATTCTTTCTTTAATGTCTTAAATGAAACATGAAGTGTTTTTTTTCTTTTTTCTTTGAATCATATTATTTATATTAATACTTTTTTCTTTAAATTATATTATTTCTACTAATATTTTTTTTCTTTGAATCATATTATTCCTACCAATATTTTTTTTCTTACTACATACACTAGAAAATTTAATTGTAGCTAATTTATAAAATAGGGAAAATCTTCTACACAACATATTACCCTCGTTATTACATTTTTAATGTAGTTAATAAAATTTTCAAACTAAATAAGACTAGTTGGAGACTTTCTTTCGGTTTTTTTTTTCTTTCTGATTATCATTAGTGCAGTTTGATGATAAGGCTTAAATTATTGATTGATTGCTAAATGCTTTTTTTTAAATTTTTATCAGCCAGAATGTAATAATTATGCATTAATTAATTAATTAAATTGTTATTCAAGTAAAATTAATGCTAGTCACTAAAAAAAATTAATAAATCAATTAATTAAAGTGAAATTCAAATAGACTGCTCATAAAAATTTGTGAATTTTTGAAACGAAAAATTACACACATTACTGAATTTTAAAACAGAAAATTACCATAAGTCATTTATCTCGCATAGGAAAAAAAAAAAAACATTGATATATTATTGCAACCGTATGTACGAGGAATTTTAAAATTCGACCTGAATTGAAAAATAAAAGAAAACGCGGAAATCATTTATTCAAAGCAAATTTTAAATTTTGGAAGTTCATGCAAATATTATTTAAATTGGATAGGTGACAAAATTATAAAATATTTGATAAAATTTGTAATTTTTTGACATGGAAAAAAAACATCTTTGATTTTTTTTTGTTTCCATAATTTATCCTTGCAAATTGAATCATTTAATTAATCAGTACACGAATAGCTTAACATGATATCAAGATCACTTTTTTTTTTGTTTCTTCTCTACTTTATCATTTAAATTTAAAATTATCATTTAAAATAGAATTTAAATGCATTTTTGAAATGTTATTAAAAGTTCTCTTTAACTGAACTGTTGAATTTATTGAATAAAAAATGAAATGAAAGTGATGATTCATTTATTGTCAAATTACAATTTATAATTTCAGTAAATTTGTCTGAGCAAAAAATAAATATGCATTTTTAATATTGATTGATTTTCTTTTTCTCTCAACATTTCATTATTAAAATTTTTCTTCTTTTTATTTCTCTTTCGTCAAATCACAGTTTACTGCTGTAAGTTGTAATTTCAATTAAATTCAAAAATTTTAACAAAAATTAATCGAGAGGAAATATTTCAACAATAATTGTAACCAATTAAAAAAAAAAATTGAATGAATATTTATTTTCACCTTAGCCAATTTAATTTTCGTATTTATCAGTAAACAATATTCTTAAAAGATTTCCTTTTTTTTTTTCCATATAATTGCCCAATCAGATATTAAAGGTTTTTAGGATTTATTCATATTACAACGAATAATAGTGTTATTTTAATATTTCAATAAAATTTGAAAATCTCGTAAATTTTGCAAATCCCTTTTCTTTTATTTTAAATAATAACAATCCTTATTATTATTATTATTAAAATGTTTGATGATCAGTTTCAAACAACAATTTCATTTCAATTTTAAACATTATCAGTTCCAAACACTCATTGATTTCAACTAAAAAAATTGTCAGTTTTAAACAGTATTTTCATTTCAATTGTAAAAACTGTCTGTTTTAAACAATAATTTGATTTCAATTAAAAAAACTACCAGTTTTAAACAAATATTTTATTTCAATTTTAAATGTTCTCAGTTTTAAACAATAATTTCACTTCAAATTTTAAAATATCAGTTTTAAACAACAATTTTGTTTCAATTTCAAAAATTATCGGTTTTAAACAATAATTTGATATATTGTTTTATTAGAAATATTGAAATAAATTCCTACCTTATCATGTGTTATTGAGAAAATAAAAGGGAGACTTGAAGTCATTAAGAATTCGAATTATAAGCAAAATGAGGAAATCAGAGAGCTAGTAAGATAGGTTGATGGAAAGAAAATTAAAGGTGCAATGAAAAAAAAAATGTTATCTAATAGAATTAAATTACTACAAGATAAACTAAAGTTACAAATTTAATTATAATTCTTTTATACGGCAGATGTTTCTGAACTCTTCCAACATTTATTGCTTGTTCTCTTGCTCTTTTGCGCCGGAATCCACGAAACTATGAGATCGTTTGAAATCATTTGAAAAGCTGAATAAATTTCACAACGACTGCATCAATGGAAGATATCATCTTTAAAATCATTTATTTTAAAAATTGAATTGCAGAGAATTTGATTTAAAGCGCAGCAAAAATAAATGTTTAGAGATAGTAATTTATTCATCTTTACTTTGTGAAAAAATATTACCGACAACTTGTTGCCTGCAAAATAAAATAACTGAATAATTCAAAACCTATTATTGCTTTTGTTATTTGAGTTACTTCTTTTCAATTTATTCTCAATACATTCGTCTATCATTCAAATACTAGGTTTTGAACAATGTGAAAAATAAACAAGTGGCCGAATAATATAACAAATCGCTTGTAAATCTGGGCAAGCTCTGTTTAATGCTTCCCGCTGAAAACCACAACAACCATTAATAAATTCTGCCAATCTCTTTCTTCGTTGTTGAAGAAAATGCTTTTGGATAGTTTTGCACAAAATTTTTGAATTAAACCTTGATTTTTCTTCATACAACTTTGCGAATTATTCTTCTTGAAAAAGAATAATTTCAAGAGTAAATTAGTAATGTTATAATAATGAAGTTGTAGACGATAAATTAGTCCGGTAAAAATTCTGGCCAAAAAAACGAAAAGTTTGCTGCTCTACAAACTCGATGAATTTCTTCTCTGTAGCGATTGCATGAGATGTGGAAACGATATTTTGACTTATAATTCAGTATTATAAGCAAAATTAGTTATTCAAATTTCTTTTAGCTGTGATGCTTCTGAATGTTGATTAAATTTGTTTGAGGCATGTGATAAACAGCGTAGATCCGAAGGTTACCTGTGTTCATATGCGGAGTGTAGTTGCCATAAAATTCAGTAAATTTACTGTATATTTACTAAAATTTGCCGTAACAAAAAAAACAAAAAAAAAGTAGGAAGATGAAAAAAAAAGAGCTTCAACTAACTGCGCTTCAAAAAACATTATGCAGATGGCATTGAGATAAATCCCAATGAAACATTAAAATGATAGTTTTGAAAAAAAAAACTAATTGAAAATTATGTAATAGAAATTCGCTGGGTCAGATTATATATTTCACCTGATATCATCCCACTGTAAGCAGTTTATTGTCATCCTTAGCGAGATTAAGATAATGTCATGTTGATAGTTAAACAGTTAAACAGACTGTGTAAAGAAAGAATGAATTGAAAAGATGCAAAAACAAATGAAATTTTTGATATTTCCTACAAATTATTAAAATGTTTGAAATTTGATATAGGAAAATTAACAGGTATTTAAGGTTGTCGCTGTCTTAAAATATATCACAATTTAACTAAAATGAGAAACAATGAAAATTTTCACCCCATATTATCGAAAATTTCGTAGACATATTTTAATAAAAACTATGCGAAAAAAAGAAAGTAATTTAATAGTAAAGTTTTTTGAAAATCTTAGTTTGGAAATGTATTTTTATAGGAGCAATTCAGAATCTTGGTTTAAAACCAGAAAACACAAAAAAAATCAAATAGCACATATGGATGATAATTTCACTGGAAATTCACCTATAATTGCAATCTATCCAAAAGGTTCCAGTCCACGACTATCAGTTTTGCTGAGTAGAGGAGATAATCGTACCTTTCATAATCCCGATAAAGTTGAAACGGATGATGAAGATAATGATCAAACAATTCATGTAAGTTTAGTATAATTTTCTGTCAAAAAATATTTCCAGTTTTTCAGAATTAGTTGGAAACATATTACCATGTTATTTTGTATATCTAATTGTGCATTTTTAAAATGTCACGTTTTAGCAACAGCAGCAGCAGCAAATTTTTTTTTAAAGTTTCTAATACATAAGTTTAAATTTAACCTGATCATATTCATTTTTTTTTTTGTTTCTTCCCAAGCAAACTACTTCTATCTGCAGAAGTAGGCACAGGACACCGAAATCTTTTCCACTGCTGAAATTAAAATAAAAGTTGAACAAATAAAGAAAAAATTACAACAATTAAAATTTTAAAAAAATATCAATGGTAATATTGAAAATGTTAGTTATACTTGAATTTTAAATTTTTTTCTTTTTTTTAAAATATTGGATATCTATTTGGGCGATTGACTAACTTACACTCATTGATATTGTCGATGACGTCGCAAGATTTCTTCACTACAATTTTTTCCTTGGGAAGGTACCTTTGCATGCACATAAAGAAATAATTGCTTTCCATTGATTCAAAGAAAAAAAGTATCGAATTCATTAACTTGTTTTATTGTTTCGCTGAAGTTTTTAATTTACTTATATAATTTATTCATTTTTGCTTAATTAATTTGATTATTTATTTATTCCTCCCTAGTTGTTTGCCAAATTAACTAAACTTGTCTACTTATTTAATTTGATGATTTTTATTTCTTTCTGAATAAGGATCATAGTATCAGAATCATATGCTTTGAAATATATGATAATAATAATTAAAGCTAATTTACTTTTATGAATTCTTATCGAATCACCTAAGATCACAGTATCACAATCAGAAGTTTCAAAATCGCCAATCTCTAAAGAGAATGGCATACCAAAACATGAATGGATGACCAGGAAAATCCAAAACCTGGCATCACCATAGAAATTACAGTGCACTTATAGACACGAAGTTGTACACAACCATTCAAAAATCAAACAGATCAAACATTCAAAACACGCGATCAAATAGGCATTCTCCTATAATCATTGCTCCAAGCTATTCATCTAACTAATAGTGGTTCCCATTGTAAGCAATTTATTGTCATACTTAGCGAGAATACGATAATATCATATACCGAGCAGTTAAACAGATTGCTTACAGCACCAATGAATTGAAAAGATGCACAAATTTTGTTTTTTCAAATGCAGCTGCCATAAGAAGGAATTATACGGTACATATTGCAATGTGAGAAATAGCAAATGCCACTTTTAAATAATTATGCCAGTGACGAAATAGTGGAAAATAACGAAAATATTCTGCATATACCTGAATCAATATTTAAATCTTTCAATTTAAATATTAAATGTTTGGTACAATTTAAAATTCAATAATTCAATAAATTAAATGCAAACAAATATATTTTTAGATAATCACGATTATTGTTATCTTTTTTGTTTTGTTTCAATCAAAAATCAAAATGAAATTACAACTTTATGATAATCTATATTTTTTCGGATAACTTTTTTTTTTCTGAAATAATTCCCACATATGAGAAACAAATAAATACATCGCAAGCACTGAGATATGTAAGATATAATAAATTTTTATACGTAATGCCTTGAGCTTACAAATGTATAAAAAACTAAAGTATTTTCAAGAAAACCAATTATCGCTATTACTGTACCAATAACACCCACCAATACCATTTTAAAATCCTTAAATAGAAAAATAAAATTAATTTTGTTCGCATGAATTGGTTAGAAATTCAGCAAAATTTTTTTTTTTGATTTTGCAAAATTGACATATTTTAATTGCATTATTGTGTTTTTGTTCATTTTACACAAACGAACAATTTCAAAAAAAAAACAAAAGTAAAATTAAAATTAAATCAAGCAAGAAGGAAAAGTGGTGAGTGTTCTTCGCATTTGTTGCATCATTTGATAGCGTTGCTTTGTCCATTTTGAACAAATGATTTATGCTTTAATTACAGGTAAACTTACGAAAACCTATTATGGTAATATGAATTATTGCAGTATCAAAATGAAAGGAAATAATTGAAGCGTTCAATTTCTAACAGATTTAAGAATTTGATAAATTAGCAATAAAACAGTTTTATTGCTTCTGGTCTTTTTTTTTAAAAAAAAAATTTTAAATAACACAGAATTTCCACAGTTTATTTATTATATTTTAATAATACAGTATACATATTATTATAGTTATGCAGAAGTGAATATTTGCAGTACACTTTTGAAACACTTATTATCAAGTAACATTGTTGAAATTGATAAAATATTTGCCTTTTTTAGCTTCTTTTTCTCTCTCTTTCTCTCGCTGCTTTTCTCTTTCTTCCTTCCTTCTTTCTGCGCATTGTTTAAAAAATGAAATTTGATTGTGAATATTGAAAATACAATTATCATTCATTGGACAGGATGAGGAAAAAAACACAATTTTAAAAGTAGAATGATAGTTTTAAGAAAAAAAAAAAATGAAAATTATTTGCTAGAAATTTGCAGGGTCAAATTATACATTTCATTTGATATCACTTTTCTTTAAAAAGTAAAATGTTTCTATACATTTTCGATTTTTTTTTTAATTGCTAAATAAAAAAAAATTTTTACCGAAAAAAAACCTTTTTTTTTGCTTTAATATTTAATATCATTTTAAATAAATTTATTTCAAAAAAAAAAAAAAAAAGAAAAAACAAAACGAAATGGACAGAAAATTGCATATTCCTGATTAAAATTTCAATTAGAATCCATGCAAAACAACTTCATAATTAAAATTCCTTTGCTTAAATTGCTTACATAAAGTATTAAATTGCTTACGAAACAAAAAAAATTTTCGGATTTTATTTCCAAATAATAATTTCATTGCTCGATTTGATAAGGATCATACTATCGAAATCATATGCTTTGAAAAAAAAAAATTAAAAGCTAATTTACTGTTATCAATTCTTATCGAATCACCTAAGATCACAATATCACAACGAGAAGCTTCAAAATCGCCAATCTCTTAAGAGAATGGCATACCAAAAAATAAATGGATAACCAGGTATTCCTGGCATCATAAACATGGTTTTAAACAATAATTTCATTTCAATTTTAAAAATCATCAGTTTTAAACAATGATTTCAAGCATTTTGTGCCCATTTTGCCAAATCCATTATCAGATTTGTTGTAAATGAAAGAAATTATTTAACAAACAATAATAAACAAAAATAACAACAACAAAAATGTATGAAATCAGATTTTTATTCAGTAATCGATTCAGCAATCAAGTTATAAATTAATTTAGACAATGTTTTACCACCAGGTAAAAAAAGCTGATCGTGTTTGAACTTTTTGTTGATATGTTTCATGCCATGTTTTTGATCCATCACTAACATTTTGCTTTTGAGTATGTGATTGTGAAGTAGCAGAGGATGATGATGGATGATCAGTAAAGCTTTCCTCACCTAAAAATACAACAAATAATTTAACTACACATCTTATTAACTTAAATAATTACTCTTAAGCTGTACTTTTAAACCTAAATTATACTTAAATATTAACTTAAATAAGTCAAATTTTTAAATTATAATTAATTTGATCAATTTTTTTTTTTTTTTTTAAAAACATTTCACACTTCTCCGTTATCTTCTGTAAAAATATCTTTAAGTCTTATAAGATATTTAACAAATATAAAAATAAAAATGAAAAAAAGAAAACAATCTTAACAATACAACTTTATATAATCTATTTATGGAACAAAAAGAATTTTAGAATCTTACTAATTATGATTCTAAAGAAATTCAGTGAAATAATGATAACAATTATCCTTCTCATTTTAATTCCATAATTTAAAAAAAAGAGAGCAAATTATTCGAATAGCTATTTTTATTTACTTAATTAGCATTCTTGCAAAAATTTTTGATGCTCTCTAAGATTAAAACCAGCATCATTATCATTAAATCGGAATAATTATCAATAATTAGTTATTATTTATCTACCAGGAATTTGCAACTAACATAATATTCAAGTGGTTCTTCTCATAATTCAATTATCATTTGATAAAAAGTAAAAATAATAAAATTAATTACATTTTTTAAGACAGCAAATCTTGATAAGCATGTTTCTTACTAATTAACACAAAATTTCATTACAAATATATATGCAATTAGAAATTTTCGGAAATCAAAAATAATTATTCAATCTAGAACACCTGCATTAGTAGTACTCATTGACGGCCTATCGTAAGATGTTGTACGTCGTAACTGTCGTCTCGTTTTCGGCTTCACTTCCACTATTAGCTGTGGTTGCATCTGTAAAATTTATTTCGCAAAATTTTTAAACAAAATATTAGCATCTGATAATGAAACAAATTAATTAATTGAACAAATGAATGGAATAAACAAATAAATAAATAAGTAAATAAATAAAAGAACAAATAAATAAATACGTAAATAAATGAACAAAGAATTAAATAAATAATCAAATAAATAAATGAATAAACAAATAAATAAATGAATAAAGAATTAAATAAACAACCAAATAAATAAATAAATGAATAATGAATAAACAAATAAATATATAAGTAAATAAGTGAATAAACAAATAAATAAATAAATGATTAAATAAATAAGTAAATAAATGAACGAATAAACAAACAGATAAATAAGTAAACAAATGAAAGAACAAACATTTAAATAAATAAATGAACGAATAAAAATAAAAGTAAATAAATACATGAACTTGCTGCTTAAAAATCATAAATCAATAGTAAATTGATCCTGGGCAAAATAATCATACCTGGACCAATTGTTGTGGTGATTTTCGTAGGCGTAAAGCTTCACGAAGATTAAAAATTTGTCCTCTTAAAACACTAAGTTGTAATTGGAACATTTTCTTATCAAAACCCGGATCTTTCTAAAAAAAAAAATCATAATTTACCAATTAATAATTCATTTGTTAAGATTAAAAGTTTTGAAATACATTCAAATTTTACTTCAATTCTTTGACAATCATTTGGAGAAAAAAGAAAATTATCATTTTTTTTCTTTCCTTCACATAATAACTTATCATTTCAATTAATGAATTTGAATGAAAATAAACTATGGCTTTTATATTTCGTAATTTTTTTTTCATAGTAAATTTAAACATTTTTTCAGTTTTTAAATTTTTAATTAGCAAAAAAAAAATTTTTTTTCATCGAACACAGAAGCAAAAAAACGAAATAAAGAAAAAATATACATACCATTCAAAAACCACCTTTGGCTTCTTTTTATTCTAACCTAAACTTCAATCCTTGGCTTCTTTTTGTACTAATCTGAGCATTTTTAAGAAATCCTTACTTGCTAAGTGGTTGATCTATTTACAACATTTTAACTTATTACAAGAAGGACAAAAAAAAAAAAAACTAACTTGGAATAATTTTTTCAGGTCATTACACAGTTCACGCATAAAATTTACATTATCCAATTGAGGAAGTACCAAATCAACAATTTCCTCACTGAATGGATTTTTTGCCATTGGTAACCAAGCCCAGCGATATGGATCTACACAATTAAAGCCAGCAATTTAATATCATAGATGAATAAATACGATAATTCTGCAGTAGCATAACAATTCCCGTCAATCATTAATACTTGGTTTTCTTTCCTTTTGCTATGTTAGCAAAAAAAAAAATGATAAAAATTTTTTAATAAAGTTTAAAGGACAAAAATAAAAGTGTTTAAAAAATTTTATAAACTAAATTATAAAATTTTTTTAATTCTTTTTTTTATTTAATTTTATTATTATCAAACATATATTAAAATTTGGAAATCGATGTAAAAAGAAACTATCACTTTTCTTCCATCAAATTATAAATTAAATTTAAAAAAAAATAAAGCCAAAAAAAAAGAAAACTAACGTTATCGAAAAGAAATAAAAAAAATGATGACAGATTTAAAATAGTTAAATTTCAATCAAAATTTTTCTCAAAAAATCTCAACTGCTGAAAATAGCATAAAAAATAAAATTTGAAATTGTTCATTTCAATAATTTCGATCAAAATAATTTAATCTCAAAAATTGGAATTCACAAGTTAGGAATTGATAGTTAAAAAATTCTGTTTAAAATTTATGTCTTCTCGTTTAGAGAACGAGCTAATTCGTTTTACTGATTTTATCAATGATGCATGTCATTTGTGCAAATTGCATATCAATTGCGCATTTTAGTAGTGCATAATCAATTGCATAGCAAAAATGATAACAAATCAAATAAAAATTTACATGTACGCCATTCATCAGGATGTTTTATCGGAAATGCTAATCCATTATCAATTGCGGCTACTTCTATTTTTGGCTTCTCCATTTGTTCCCAACTTCCAATCTCAACATCACAATCTAATATATCCATGATATTTTGCTCATTTACTGAAAAAAAAATTTACATGACTTTTTTAAATTAAAATTTTCAAAAACTTAATTAAATATATAAGCAAAATTTATTTGTAAATTACTGTAATCTTTTCTTTTTGTGTTCTTTTTTTTCTTAAATGATAATCACTGTTAAAAATTTACTTATAAAAATTTATTATTAACTTTATCACAACATTTTCTCATTTAAAGAAAAAAATTTAGTTAAAAAAAATGAAGTGAAAATTTGTCAGTAAAGAGGAATGTTTTTTTTTTTTTTTAAATGAAATTCATTTACCATTTTCATCATCAATATCAACAATATGCATCATTTTTTTAACATCTTCACTAGCATCTGCTTCATTAGCCAAAAACTATAATAGAAAATAATAAATACTTTTCGAAAAAAACTAAAGTAATTATACTGTAAAATGTTTGACACAAGTCAAATCATATATATGGTATGATAATTTCGGTGAGATACGATTAATTGCAAAATGTCACATAACAATTTATTACTTTGTTTTCGAAATTTCAAAGTGTTTTTATTTTTTTTTTTATTAATCATATGATTTATGGAAAAGCCATCACAGTGTGACTTATCACTTTGCTTTTGAAAGATCATATGTTTAAGCCCATTCTTTTGTAAACAGATATGACTAATAAAAATACTACAATATAAAACAAAGCTCTTTTAATTTCTAAATTCCCTATAAACATGTCACTTATATAAAGCTGCTCTAATTGTACTCAATTCATTGTTATTGTCAGCTGTCAGCTTCAATGTTACCTCCTATTATTATTATTAATACTATTCCAGCTTCAATACTACTTACTACTACTACTATTCTTACGCCTTAATTCTGCAACGAATACCCCGCTTGCTTGTATCTTCATTATATCCACCCGCCTTCCTTCTCAATCCTCTTTTTCAACTCATTATATCAACATTTACATATTTCGTTTACCTTACTATAATAATTGATATTATTTTGAATTTCGTTCTATTATACTTGATATGTGGACAGTAATAAAACTATAACTAGCTATACGATTCCAAATCGGATTCATAACAATATCGGAAAGACCGTAAGTCATTATTCATTCCAAAAATTTTCTTTTGTTATTACTAACAAGACTATTTTCCGATAATGTTTGAAAAAGTTATTAAAATATACACTAATGAGAAACTGAAAAGTTAAAGTTGTATTTTTTTTTAAATGAAATTAAAATGTATTTTACAAAAATAAAACTGAATTTCCATATAATTTTTTTCATTAAAATTATTCCTAATTATTAATACTTCACTATATTGCAAAATGATATTTTTTATGTTTCACATTTGTAATTCTAAATTTTTGGAAAATTTCCTAACTTCTTAATTTAATTTTTCTTTTTTCTTTTTTATAGTTAATAAATTTAATGAATAAACTGAGTCAGGACATTATGATTGGATTCTTCATTTTCTTTTTTTCTTCATTTTTTTTCTTTTCTTTTTTTTTTTAAAAAAAAAATTCTTTATTTCCTTTTTTTTTTTAAATTTTTTACATTTTGGATTGTTTTTATCTTCTTTTTTTTAAAAAAAACCTTTTCTTACTTTTAAATCGTTTTTTTTTTCAAAACTTTTCTTATTTTTAAAATTCTTTTTTTATTCATAAAATTCAAAACTCAATGATGTATTGCAATTGAAAAAAAAGTCAACAAAAATAGGTTGCAAAATTATGAACTGAATATTGGATCGGAAATTTACTGTTAATAAAAGCCTGGTAATAAACGTGTAGTAGTATGAGTGATTAACAAATATTAATCCAAAATTGTTTTCCTTTTTTGCGTTACTTAATAAATTTTCCTAATTAAAAAATATCCTATTCATAATCTATTAATTTTAAAAAAAATTATAAGAAAAAACTATTCACTACATTTTCTTTTGTTGGAGTGGGATCCTGTGGAACACCAATAAGAGCAGTTACTGGTTCATATTTAATTAACCAATTATCATTACCACGATCTAAAATAATAATCCATAAATTTTAGCAGAAAAAAAACAACAACAATTTGATCACTGATAAAATTTAAAATAAAATGAATGGAATTTAATACCTGTATTTCGAATAATATAATCTAATACAACCATTCGTTCAAACAAATGCTGGAATCGTTTCATTGCAGCTGATGATGGTGATACTTCTCGATTCACTTCCCACTGGCGTAGCCAATAGCTAGCATCTTGATAACCATGAACAAACAATTGGAAACTTCCAATCTGTAATGAAATTTAATTGATTGTTAAAATTAATTGCAATTTCATTCCTAAATTTACCATTTATTTAAAATTTTACCAGTGGCATAAAAAAAAAAAATTATCATTTTTGAAATTTAAGACTAACATTTTAGTACAACTATTAGATTTGCATTTCTTTTTTTTCTCCCCTTTTTTAAATAACTTAATCCCATGAGATTAATAAAATAATGCAAATAAGCCAAGTTAAAGGACAATTTTAAGCTTTGCTTTCCGTCAATAAAATAATTGACTGATTTTAGTCGAAATGTCACCAATTGCAATAAATGCCTGGTACAGAATGAACAATAATACATCATCGTACTAGACTAATCACACTATGGCTCTTTTATTTCATTGATTAAGCATAAAAAACCTTGCTAAATTTAGGTTGACATTTTTTGGTGCCTTATTTTCTTTTATCATTGTGTAATATCAAATTTTTGAAAGTGATCCAAAATTAAAAATGAGAAAAAATATCAACGAATGAAGAAATACTGTGAAAACAAAAAACAAAAAAAATATAAAACAAAATTCGCAGCTTAAAATTTTACAACAAATTTTACTTTCTCTAATTTAAATTTGTGGGAAAAAAAAGAAAAACCTTCGGTGGTAAACCAATTCGATGAAAATGTTTTCCAATTTCTGGATAACGTATTCGTATACGTTGTTTGGTACGCGCTTT
This sequence comes from Mansonella perstans, assembly GCA_037074765.1. Lineage (NCBI taxonomy): Eukaryota > Metazoa > Nematoda > Chromadorea > Rhabditida > Onchocercidae > Mansonella > Mansonella perstans. The sequence continues at coordinate 22,294 of JBAMDO010000341.1, read as the reverse complement.
AGCACGATCAATACGTCCATAATTAAATGTTGGAGCAGCTAATGCAACAATATTTGTTTGTGGTACGATATTCAGTTTTAATTTTTGATCAATGAGTGATGCACCAACTTCCGATAAATAACCCTAAAAATGAATTTAAGAAAAATTTATCACTGAAAAAAAAAAAAAAAAAAAAACATGGCATTTTAAATTATCATAACATAAAAATCTCATAATAAAAATACGGTAAAATTTAAATTTAAAATTTCACAAATTTAACTACTATTTTATATCATTACCAAAAATATATTATTGATCATAAATTTTTTGTTATGAGTACAATTTTAGAACTGAATGATATTAATGATGTCAAAAGAAAAAAAGATTTTTTGAAATGATGAAAATCGGAACTTCAAAATATGCCATTTAAAATTTATAAATTGTCCGATAAAAAAAAAAGAAAAACCTCAACACAGGTATTATTTTGGATCTTTCATCCTTGATTTTTTAAATCGTAAATTTTTAAATGCATTTCACAATAAAATGTTTATTACTCAATGATTTACAATTAGATGATTTCATTGGTAAGGGAAAAGATAATAGATTATGGGTAAGGCAAATAAAAAAAAAAATAATATACCTGGAAGATTGTAAAACACAGATTTCATTGTCATTTAATTATCAACTGAATAAATCCATGACTGTTATTTTAAAATGTAATTAGCTGATTGGAAAAATTTAAATGATTAAATTAATTAGCAAAATTATAGAAAATAACAATTTTTTTTTTGTTTTACTGTAAAAATTTTTTGAAATATTTATAATTAAAGATAAAAGTAAAAACTTCAAAATTACACAGATACTTTTATATATTATTTAATTTGTTTAATTTCTATCTTTTCTTCTCTTCCATTCATATACATACTCAAAAAAGATATTTTATTGTGGACAAATTATACTTGTCACAAATATTTTTCATAGAAATTAAATAAAACTAGTATTCAAATTAAACTAGTACAAGGTATATATAAAATTACTGTACCGGTATACCGTATTCGATAAGTAATTAGTATATAGTATTCAACATCTAACCCCTTTACCTCTTACTTTTTTTTTTCAGGAAATCTAAAAAATCATATTTTTGCATTTGCATACATTTTGGGATAACTAACTGATAAGTAAACTAATTAAAATCTTCTTTCATTGTTACAATGGCTAACAAAACGTAACGATCCTTTTTAATGAAAAGAAAAAATCCGTACAGTAGCAATAATTAAAGCCACAATTTTCCTTGCTAGGAAAATATCCCAAATGATTTCGTTTTGCCCAATTAGTTTTCATCTTGGAATTCATTTATTTTATTTATTCATAAATAGATGAAATTAAGTAAAATTCATATTTTTATTTCACACATTTAAAAAAAGTTATATGTTTAATAGCTTAGTAGATATATTATTACTGTATTCTTTTCTTTTTTTTCTCTTAAAAAAATATTATTTTCCAATTGGCAAATTTGTATGCTTTAAAATAAAGCGGAAAATAAGTGCCTTATATGTCATTTATCACAATTATTTCAAACGACAATAACTGCCAATTAATAAATTATTTGTTGATAAAGAAAGAAAAAGAAAATCTTTCAAAGAATTCTTATCAATTGTTTTTAAAATATTATTATCATTTTTATTCAATATTATAAGACAAAATATATATGAATTAATACGTACTTTTTTTGTTTGAAAAAACAGCAAAACAGAGAGAGAGAGAGAGGAAAAGAAAAAATAATTTTATAAATTTCAAACAGTGATAAAAAGAAGGATGAATGAAAAAAAAAGATGGAAGAAAGGTGGAAAAGTAAGTTAGCTAATGATGATTACTGATGATTGAAGAATACGACATAGATTTATTTTATTTTATTTTTCTTCCCTGAAATTTCTGGAAGCTTCTTTTTTCCCCTCATCTCATCCTTTACTCGTTCGTCACCGTCTCAATCTACCATCCTTTCAGAAATTTCAGGAAGGAAAAATAAAATAACATAAAAATTAAAACCTAAAAAAAATTTCCTTATGTTACAGCTCGCAAAAGAAAAAAAAAGTTTGCTTCAAATTTGTTTCAATTTTATTGTTTTGTTTCAGTTTCTCTAATCGAATGAATAATTCGCTGGAAAATTTGAAACATTGAAAATAAATTATTTAAGCAAAAATTCAAAACAAATTTAACAGTGAAAAAAATGAAAATTAACACACAGTAGAACAGAGATAAATAGGCGGAAAAGTTTGAAATGAATTAAATTTAATTAATTTTACAATTAAACCATTAAAATACTTCATCCATAAATGCAATTTTGATATTTTAAATATTAAATTTTATATTTGCAAAAAAAAAATTAATCAGTTAAATTTCACTTTCCCTCTTTTTTTGAAATAATTCAGCATTACTGGTTTTTGTAATTTATTTTTTGCATTAACATTTAATAGAAAAAGAATTAGATTGATTATGTTAAAATAATTACTCATGTTAACAGAAATTTTGTTCAAAAAAACATTGCAAAATAAATAAACAATAATCATCTCATCATCTAAGTATTTCAATTTCAGTTTCTATTTAATTTTTTATTTAAATTAAAATTTGTTAAAAGTTTTAATATAACTTCGAATTTGAGTTAAAATTTAAATGTGCAAAACCATCCTATCTATCTATCTATCTGTCAATTTGATTTCCACTTGGTTAACCAAAGTCATTGTCATCATTATTCCAGTGCAAAAACCGGATCAACCATATACATATACATATATATATATATATACTAGCATACAGAATAAATATTATCGAATACATTTTCTATGGTAAACAAAATTTCAAATAATAATGTGCTATTTTAATTGAGGTCCCATCGATAATATCTCTACCCCCCTCACAAATTCTGTTTGCTGTTTTCTTTCCTATCTTCTTATCTATTAGCCTTTCTTTTTTCTTTTTTTTCAATGAAATTTATTTTTAATTAATTTATTTTTTGCAATTAAAACTTAATTATTGGAAAGTATACTGTGTATTTATGCACTGAATGCTATTTTCATATTGAAAATTAAAACGTACGCACTGCCGTGAATGTTATTAAAATTTTTTGCTACAAAAAAATTGAAAAGATAAATTGATAATGGTACAATTATAATTATGATAAATGTATGAATACTAACTACTACTATTACTACGACAATCATATATTATACAGTGTGATACAGTGTGAGCCTTTGATGCTAATGAGGCAAATAATGATAATGATGAAGTGTACTAGTAATAATAATTGTAGTGGTAATTTAATGATGAGACATGAATTTAAGTTTTCAAATGGTAGAAAAGAAGAGGGGTGAAATAATAATTTGAAAATCACCAAGGTAACGACAATTGCAAAATCACAATGAAATATTTCGAAACAAACATTGTCGAAATCTGTAAATTGAAAATATTTCAATCAATAAATATGTTACAATCTTTTCTTCCAACAATTACATTTTCATTTTGTAGCAAAATTTTAACAACAATTTTAATATTTATGCAATTAATATATAAAGCATATTGTAAAATTAATGCTGTATTAGTGTGTGTAATGTTTAATCAATTATTATTCACCATAGTATGAATATTTTTTAAAAAATCATTTTTGTTTTTTTTTCTTTTTCAATTTTTCATCTTTCTAAAATGAGAAAAGAAAAGAATGATTAAGTTTGAAAAATTTCCGTTTCATTTCTCTTTCGTTCTTTTTCCTCTGTTTTTTTCTTTTAAGCATTGATTCATTGAATTGAAAACAGTGATAGATAGAAGTTTGTGAAAAGTGAAAAAAAAACAAAAAAAAATTTTTGTTTGCAGTGATATTTTAAAAGAGCTTTACTTTCTGAACATTTTGCTCATTTTACTGTTGTTGTATAATTTGTTCAAAATCATCACGTCATCTTCTTCTACTGATGAACAAACTTCAACTGAATCAGATGCTAATTTAATTACATCAACTATAAGATATATTCGAGAAACTAAAGGTTTGTTAACAAATTTCTTTCTATCATACCATCAATACAGTTATTGTACCAATAACAAAACATATATTGCTTGTTGCCACCAATAATTACAAATACTATCTATCTATTTTTACTGATATTGACTGATTGATAACAAACACATCTATTTATCAACATTAATACTCCTTTTTAGTTCTTTAATAATAGTAATATTATTAGTGTAAAAATATATTTTAGTATTACAGATAATAATAATTTCCTACAAAATTTCATATTCTATTACTCATTTTCTCTTTTACCCATTTATTTATTTATTTCTCTATTAATTAATTTATTTCTCTGTTTATTAATTTTATTTATTCATTTATTTGCATCATCTTTCAATGTCAGTTGTTATGAGCAATTTTTCTTCTACATTCTGTTCTTGTTGAAAGATTTAAGAAAAAAAACAAAAAAATCTTTTCAAAATGTCAAATGTAAAATAATCACAATTAATCACGATTACTTTCTTTATTAATTAGTAGTCATAATGAAATTTTCAAACAAATTAATTTATATTACTAAGAAATAATATAGCTATGATCAATAATAGTGACAATAATAATAATGATAATAATAATAATAAATTAATTATAAAACTTTTTTTTTTAATAATTATCATATAACAAATAATTTTCTTTTTTTAAAAAATCATATAAAAAATAATACATGCCAACATATTTTGCATAATTATGTAAATTTACAAGTTTCATTTCTTCCGTAAACTTGAATCATTTCTTTTCCTTAAATTTAAACATTTTAATTCCATTATTTTAATAGAATTCAAATAACAAAAATAAAATTACTCACTGTTCGATTCATTTTCCTTTTTGTAATGCAAAAATAAGAATGAAAATTAATAATAATAAATTTTTAATTTTTTAATTCATCAAACTTGATAAAATTATCTAAAACAATTTCTCCACTTCTTTCATATACTATTTCTTTCATTTCCAGCTTTTTCCTTCTACGTCATCCATTTCATTTTTTTTGCCTAAAAAAAACTTTTCTCCTCCTACCTCCTCCTTTTCCCTCCTCCTTCACTCTCGAACTACTATCATTACTTTACCAATCATTTTTATGATGCACAACGAAGACGAAGACTACTACATGGATCCAAATTTTTCTCCTTTTTAAATTTAAATTTTAAGTAAAAGTTGGCGAAAAAGAAGAGATCAAATATATATATATATATATATATATATTTGATGTTATATATATATTATTATATATATATATATATATATATATATATTATAACTGTTATTACTACTGTTAATTTATAATTAAAATGATAGAAAAATTTTAAATAAAAAATTTAACAGAACTTTTTTTTTATTTGTTTGTTTGTATTTTTTTTGATTCTTTTTGCTTTTATTTTAAAAAAAAAATAAGTGGTGAAATGATATTAGTTATGAAAATTATAGTAAAATTAGTAATAACAATTATTAAATTTCAAATCTCATTTCTTTTTCCAAATGATCTCATAATTTCAACGATGCTCACACAATATCATGCGTAGTAAAAGTATTACTAAAATTAAATTCAAAAATTTTCAAAAAATCTAAAGAGTAAAAAAAATCATTGAAGTATTTGAAAATGAATAAATACCATCATTTTACACTATTTCCTTTTCTCAAAAAAAGAAAGAGAATTAAAAAATTAGTATTAAAAAAAATAATCACCCATTTCCTATTTTCTTCCTTCTTTATATTTTCATTATCTTTTTTAATTTAAAAATATCGTACTACAGTATTATTATCGTATACAGTATTATTCTCGCACTACAGTATTATTCTCGCGCTACAGTATTGTTTGAGAATTTCTAGATTATATTTCACTCCTTTCTCCTACCATAAAATTAAATACTGTCTTATTCGAAAGATTTTGTTGTTTATTAATTATTTCAGTTTTAAAAATCAGTTCTTTATTAATTAATTATTTCAAAATTTTAATAATTCCTTGTTTAATAATTAATTATTACAAAATTTTAATAAATAACACATTTCAATTTATTTTTTATAATTTAATACATATAATATAGCAGGACCACTTTTTTCCCTTTTTAATACTTTTCCAATTCCAATTATTAATTAATCTTATACTCACTTACTTATACCATACGATATATGCTTTTCAATTATTTATATCATACGATAATACTCTTCAATTTTCTCTTTTTCATTTTTGTTTTTACAATTAATATTTCAAGATTTTAATAACATACTTTTTTGTTGTTTATAATTTTAAATGTTAATTAAAATTTGATAGAAATTATTAAGGAAGATTTTTATCCTTTCTTTTCATTATTTAAAATTATTGTAAAAATCAATCATCATCATACGATAAAAATAATATTTGATACTACAATATCATGTGATTGCATGCTACTGCTAATATTGATTTATTTATAGTATTACTAACTATTATTATTAATCTCTATTGGTTGCTATGTGCTTCATAATCAACAAATCTATCTACCAATCGCATAAGTTCATTTTGAAAATTCGATAAATAGCATATATATATATATATATCTTCGATGATACATATATTGCTATTTCTAAACAGTTTTTTTTTTTCGCTTTTTTCCCTTGTCACTTCTATATTCATCATTTCAATCAATCTAAAACTTTCATACTTTTTCTCCACTTCGCCTTTCTTATATAATGTTAATTAATTTTTTTCAATTTTATTATTTTTCTTAACAAGCAAAAAAAGAGAAAAACAGGTAAGAATTAATTGATAATTAATTAAACAACAATTAACAAATGGTCAAAATGAAATAAAGAAGGTAAAAAATAATTTACAATTAATAAATGATAAAATGAAACACATGAAAATTTTTAATTAGAAATCAAAATGATTATTAAAATTTTTAATGAAGAAAAAAAAAAGCACACCAATATACAATACACCTCTATCTTATATACAATCACTTTTTTTTTGAAATTAAATAATTTCGTTTTCAAATTTAGAATTTTAAATAGTTTAATTATCATCAATATATATTATTATAAAACATTTGTTTAATTTCTCATCTGTTCAACTATGCATTTTAGAATTTTCATTTAAATTCAAAATTTTTGAACTATGTATTTTAGTCTTCTCTAATACCATCTCATCATTCAATTAAATACTTGAATTCAGTGTTGTTACTTCACTTCAACTAATTTTTCAAATTTCAATGCATTTTCACTTTTTTTCATATTACTATCATTCTTTTTTTCATCCACTCACTTTTTTTTGTGGTGTTAAAAGGATTTTATTAAATTTGTGAAAAATTTTTCAAATTCTACTTTTCATCAATATGAATTGTTACCATTTTCGTATCATTTTCATTTAATGCCTTCTTCATTTTTTCATTTTGCGATAAAGATAAAAAAATTTCAAATATTTGCATAGTTATTCGGAAAAAAAAATTTCATTTTTTGAAAGATTAAAAATCACAGATGAGAAAAGAAATAAATTTAGTTTAGCATGTATGTGACTTGTAAATCCTTGAATTACTTACCAAAAAAGAAAGAGAAAAAATTGAAAGCATCATTAATAAAAAAAAAAAATGACATATTTAGGTAGTTTACATCAGTTAAAAACAAAACACACTTCCACTGACTAAAATATAAAATACGATGGCATAATACTTATTAAGTTTTATTACTTTTTCTCATAGGGTGTACCACTCCCTCTCCATTGTTTTTGTTTTTTTTCAAGAGATTTTTCTTATAATTTTAGATGGGTTAAGCAGGTATTATTTACACAGATGTAAGAATTGATTATTAGGTTCTATTTTGTTTTTTTAGTTTTCTCGATTTTGTTCTAGGTATTTCTTTTTATTATAGTTATGTATATTATATACATAATGCATTCAATAATTAGCAGCTATATAACTAATCGTTTCAAATAAAAACATAACTAATCTAAATATTCAAATCAAAAAAAAAAAAAAAAAAGATCAAATAAAAATCATCATAAAAAAAGTATTGCATTAAATAACTAAAAAGGAATAGGCATAGCAATGGCGTTTGATTCGAGCATATTTATAATCATCAATCGCTATTTTATCATCATCGGATACCATTAGCCAATAGTTTAACTTTTTATAGTTGTTCATTTCTGCGATTCAAGTACTATTAACGAGGCCCAATATTGCTTAACTTGACAGACTGAACGAGATTTCGTGCTTTTAACGTGGTATTTTGTCGTAGATAAGACAAAACATGAATACATTAATTTAACTTTTTATAGTTGTTTATTAAAAGAAAACACTCTAATTAATAATAATTAATTAAAGGTATAGAAAAAAAACCTAAAATAAAATAACTAATAGTATAATATAGGAAAATCTATTTTAATTTTTGTACCTACAATTCTCGCATAAAAACAATCCCTTCTTAAATTGAGCCTAATCATATATATGCATGTCTACTTTTTTCTACAAAAATGATAGCCAACAATAGCACAAGTTAGGAAATGCCAAAGAGCTAAAATAATATTTTTAATGTGATTTTTTTTTGTGATTTTTTTTTTTAGAAATGCCTGTATGTAACTTCTTAAGAGTTCAATGACATAATCAACCAAAACAATACTAGTTTACATTTACATTTTAGTATTGGCTTAAAATACACTTTCCTTATTTATTCATACCAAAATTTTTCACAAAAAAATAATTATTATTTCTCATTAGTTTTTTTTTAAATGCACATTTTTAAAAATGAATTCATTATTTTAGTGCGAAAGAAACTTATTTAATAGTTCCCTTTTTTTTAAAAAAATTAAATTTTTATTTTCTTTCTTCCTTCTCTTCCAATTCTTCCTATACATTTATATACATTTATAAAAATAAAACAACATTAAGTTCTTATTTTACAAAATTTTCTTTACAATTTTTTTTCTTTTTCTCTCTCTAATCCTTTCATGAATTTTTTTTCAATCATTCTTCAATTTCACAACATTTGAAATAAATGGTAATTATTCTTTATTCCAAAAATATAATAATAGTTAGAAGATTTTGAAAAGTTTTAAATATTTCAATTTTTTTTCTCTCCATTTTTTCAAAAAAAATTTTCATATTTAAAAAAAATTTTTTCTACTTTTTTTATACTACAAAAATTTTAAAAAAAATTATTTAAAAAAATTTGGTTTGTATTTCATCACTTTTATTTGTATTTTATTAAATTTACAATAAACTACAACATTCACATGTTAAATTATTTGTTATCTGTTTGGTATAGGGAATGATTTAAAAAAAAAAAAATCATTTTTTTTGATTTTTTTTTTTGGATATTTCTTTTTCGAAGATTTTAATTAAATTTTAATTAGTGTTGAGAAAAATTAATTAATTAAATAATTAAAATCACGCTAATTAATTAAACAAAGAACAAATCATAAAAAAGTTTTTTTCCATCAATCAAAAGAAACTTTTAGAAGTGTTAATGAATGATAAAAATTTACACTATTTTCAAAATTCCAAGAAATTACTAATCACTTTAAACTTTATCTATTCTTTTTCTTTCGTTATTCATTCAAAAAAATCCTTCAGATAATAGGATAGAAAATATTTTTTTTTAAAAATGTGTTCTACCCTGGCACTCTCACTTTTTTATGATAAGTTCTAATTAGAAACTATCACTTTTTTTAAAAAATGTATCTTAATTAGGCACAAAGGGATGGAAAATGCCATGATTGTATTTTCAGATTACTTGCGGTTCTAATAAAATCAGCCAACATACAGTTACATCAGTAGCGGACATTAAAATTAAAAATATTCACTCCTTTTTCATTTCAAAATTTTACTCAGTTTTAATGATAGTACTTGGATTTTTCTTTTTTTTTTTTAAATGAATACAAAAAGTTAAAATGCTACTTAGCAAAGTTTGCATATTTCAAACTAACTGCAAAATATTTTTAAATTAGAAATGATTTTCATCGTTTTTTTCGAAATATTCAGTTTAAAAAATAAAAAGAGAAAGAAAGCAGGTGAAATAATAAATGATAAAGTAAAAATTTAAGCAAAAAAAAAAATCAAACAAATTATTAATGTTTGGGAAATATCAACGATAAATGTCACTAAATGTCATCGACTTTCTATTTTTTCCTTTTTTTTTTCAAAATAAATGATATTTAAATATAAATACATATACAGATGTATAAGTATGCAAATAAAATTGATAGGACAACAAAAGAAGACCGAAAATTACCAGAAAAATTAAATAAATGTAAAAAATAATCTTAAAAAAAAAAAAAGAAATTCCCTAATTGATAAACGAGGCAAATTTTATTTTGCTTTTTTTTTACCATTGTTGAAAAATAATGTTATTTGCAGAAATGTAATTTATAAAATAATTAATTCTGGGGTTATTTTTTTTAAACAATTAATTTTAATATTTTAAATTATCGAAAATTTATTGGCCATAAATAATGCTGTAATACACATATATATATATATATATATATATACTAGAAATTAATTTTTAAATTCTAGAATTAATTTGTTTACTGTATATATATATATATATTTAAAATTCTAAAATTAATATGTTTACTGTATATATATATATTTAAAATACTACATATATATAATTAATATTAAATAATTTGTCTATTTATATATATTTTATATATTTAAAATACTAAAATTAATTTTTATACATATATACATATGTATTTAAAAGCTAGAATTAATTTGTTTATATATATAATAAATTTTTTTTTTTTAAAATACTAAAACAATTTGTTTATATATATATATATATATATATAATTAAAATATTAAAATAATGTTTATTTATATATATATATATTTATATTTCAAAATACTAAAATTAATTTATATACATATATACATATATATATATTTAAAATACTAAAATAATTTGTTTATATATATAATTAAATATTAAAATAATTATTTGTTTATTTATATTTTAAATTTTCTATATATTTAAAATGCCAAAAACAATTTGTTTATATATATATATAATTAAAATATTAAAAATAATTTATTTGCATATATATATATAATTAAAATATTAAAAATAATTTATTTGCATATATATATATATATTTATTTATTTATTTATATATTTAAAATACTAAAATTAATTTGTATAATATATGCATATATATTTAAAATGTTAGAATTAATTTGTTTATATATATATAATCTATTTCCATTTCTGGAAAAAATAAATTGTAACGGATTTTTTTTATTTGAAATGAAAATAGAGAAACGAAAAAAACTGCAAAATAAATCAAATTGAATAAATTGTAAGAATGAGAGAGGGAAAGGAAAAAAAAAATTAATTTTATTTTTATTTTCCTGAAAAAGTGAAAAAAAAACACTTAAGGTTTTTTGAATAAATGCAAATGTAATAATTAAATCGTTTTCAAGCGTTTTTAGTGCATTGAAATCCCAAAATTTATCCATAAATCATCATGTTCTTTCCATTTTTTTATTTTTCCAAAAAAAAATAATATAATGATTTGCTACAGTTGCTTTTTTTTTTTTATTTTAATTCTTATAAATAATTATTTATAAAAATTTTATCATAAAAACTAAAAAACACAATATTTACCTCCAAAAATCAATTTTTCATTAATCATTTTGATTTTGTATAAAAATCATTAATTACAGCAATTTTATTATTTGTTTCAATTATTATTGTTATTAATATTTTTATTATTATTACTATCCTTCTTATCATTATTATTTTCATTATTGTTATTATTATCATTCTTGCAATTACTACTATTATTGTTGTTATTATTTCAAAGGATCAATTAATTAACTTACTACTGCTATCAATTAAAAAGAAAAAAAGGAAAACTACAAAATTTCATCGGTTTTTTTTGATTTGGAAAAAAGCGAACAAAAAATATAATAATAATTTAAATGTAAAAATTCCATAATTCCATAAAATAAAAAAAAAGGATAACAGGAACAAACTGATATTTTATGAAATTATCATCAAACAAAAAAATTCTTTAAAAGATCAACTTACAAAATTTCTTTTAAAAGGTCAGAAAGTCCAATCAAAAAGTGTTTAAATAACATTTAAAAAAAGGAAGGAAAAGCAAACAAATGTAAATTTTTTTTTTTAATAAAATTTAAGATAACCCTGGGAATATATATATATATATATATGTATATATGTGTTACAGTATTACTGATGGCTAATAAATTTTCTAAAATTAATTGTTGAAAAAAAACAAATCCAGAATTGATTATTTTATAAATTTTATTATATGCATACATATAAATAATTAATTATAATTTCATTATACATATGTATATATACATACATAAAAATAATTAATAATTTCATTATACATATTTATATATATGTATATATATATGTATTTTTTTTGTTTGTTTATAATAATTTATTTAAGAAAAAACAAACAGACAAACAACATATAGAAAAAAATGAAATATAAAAAACAAATTAGAACTTCACAAATTTTCAAATCTATTGAAGAATGAATTTTGAAATGAAATAAGAAAAAGAAAAAAAGAAAGAGAAAAAAAAGAACATTTCACAAAATAAAAGTTGTTGAGAATTTTGTTTGCATCTTTTTTTTTTCTTTTCAGAAATCTAATAATAAATAAAATTTTCATGTTGTTTACGGGAAGATTTCTCGAGAAAAAAATTCATTGTATAGCTGTTTGTATTACTTTTAACAATATTATTAGATATAGTATAGCGTACTGTGTAATTTTGTTGAGGTCATCATACATCCATTTTGTGAAATGAATTTTTTTTGGGTAAAAAAATCAAAATTTTTCCATTTTTCAAAGTCATTCAAAATTTCCTCATCTTCCTCCTCTCTTCATATCATTATTTTCAGTCATCATCATCAACATTATCATCAATATCAATATCATCATCATCTTTGTCTCTTTCTTACCATTCGTCTATTTACCATTTCACTTTCATATTTTTCTAAGCATTTTATAAAATTCTCGCATGAGCTACGGAATGCAATCAATTTACTGAACTGGAAGCCGGAAAAAACCATTCCTTATTTCTTTTTTTGATATTTTTTTCCGTTTTGTTCCCTTTTTTCTTGTTTCCCTATTTTTCGGATATCTTTTTCCGTTTTTTTTTTTTTTTTTGTACTAAAAATTTTATATAGATTATTGAATGCTTTCCTTCAGTTTTTTTTCAATCCTATAAGTACTGGTTTGGTAACATTAAAATTGAAATGCAAAAATGTGCTATCCATATAATTTAAAATTATTACAATCATTTCAAATTTCTAATCAATACTAAACATACAGAAAAATATTTACATATTATTTTTGCAATATATATTTGTCTAATTAGGACAAATCTTTCTAAACTTTTACCAAATTTTTTTTTTAATTTGAAAAGTTCTATTAAATTTAAAAGTTATCCTATTTTTCTCTATCACGCTTCATTCTTAATTTTCCTTCCTTACTTTTTTCCTACAGCAATTTCCAAATTACCAAATGATATTTTAATTTTACATAATCTAAAAAAAAAGAAAAAGAAATCAGTCATTTTCCTAACAAACTTTTCACTCATTTCTTTTTTCGCCAAATTATCCTTTTATATTTAACAAACAACAAACTTCATCATATATTAACTTTTGAAATCATAAATGAAGAATATCGATCAATAATATGCTATGGTGATGATAATTAAAAAATGTAGAAAAAAATCAGTAAAATAACGAATTCTATGTCAAATATGATCCTTTTACGATCTCTTTTTATTCTATGGCTTTTTTACCTGCTGATGATAATTAAAATCGATAATTCTATGCTAATTAATCAATTAACCAATAATTATACGAATTCCTTGCCAAATATGATAATTTTTTACCAAGTACTGCATTAAATTATTCTATGGCTTTCCTGCTTACTTCCTATGTCCTGCATTAAATTATTCGTTTCAATATATCACTCTATTAATTTCTTGAACCTATTTAACATGAAATCTCCGCATTTTTAAATTTCATTTTTCGAAATTTTTATTTTCTTGTTTAAGAAAATTTTTCCATCCACTCTATAAAGATAAAGTATGTATATTTCATCCAGTCTATAAAGATAAAGTATACAAAGATATTTTTTTTCCACTTTTTTATCTACCTATTATTAATAGTTCATCAAATTTCTCCAACTTCATTTCTTTTTTTTCAATAAAAAATAAAGAACTCTTATTCGTTTTAATTTTAATTTCAATTTTTTTAAAATAATTTAAAAAAATAGATCGATTCGTCCAAAAAGAAAACAAAAAACAAAAAAATCTCATTTACTGACATATTTTATCATTAGCTAAAACATTCTTTCATTTTCAGACAATCAAATTAAATTAATGGAATAAATGAATGGTGACATTACAGGGATGAAAGAAATATTTTGAATTTTTTATTAAAGCATATTTCGTTTTTCTTTCCTCCCTTTTCTCTTTCTCTCTCTCCCTCTCTCTTCCTCTTCCTCTCTTCTTTCTCTCGAAATGAAAATGACGAAAAAAAGCTGCTATTATCTTAATTAAAAATGATACTAATTGTGGATAAAGGATAATATAAACATGTTAATCGATGAAACAATAAGCATATTCTTCTAACCTTACATTATCATTATAATCATTATAGCTCCATTATCATCATTAATTATTATCATTTGCTATTATCATAATAATTACAATCGAATATTTTTGCGTAGCAAATATCATTCATTCATTTATTTACTTAGATATTTTGAACAAAATTTTTTTTAAAATTATAAGCTCAGTTTAAGGAATTTTTATCCAACAATATCAAAGCTATTATTATCAAACAATCAATAAAAAAATTTCTCTCTCTCTCTCTCTCCCTCGCTCGATCTCTATTATTTTCTATATTATTATTATTATTATTATGCTATATTTATTTTTCTTGCTTTTTCCATTTTTAAGGCAACATTTTTTCCCAAATCAATGAAAGCAATTGAAAATTTTCATTTAACTCATGCAATTATTGCTCATTGGAGAAAAAAAAATTACCAATTTTATCGAAGCATATCTCTCTTTGATGAGATGGAAAAAAAATATAAAAAGGCTGTCAAAATGAATGAAAGTTAAAAAAAATGCAATGCAAAAGAAAAAAGCGAAAAAAGAAAAAGCAAGATAGATTTTTTTTCTTTTTTCTCTGCTTATGTTTATTTACGGAAAAAATTTCAAAAGAAAAAAACGGAAATAAGCATTCCTTTTTTTTCCTTTTTTTTCAAATTTAAATTTATCATTTCACTTTTAGTTTTTTTTTTGATTTTATTTTTTTAAAAAATTACTAGCTGCTATAAGCGACAGCGACGACATTCAATCATTCTAAAATCTTTCTATCCATCTTTTTTTTTTTTACTACTATACTTACATTAAACTACAAATAAATTCGACTTAGTTCTCAAAGAGATATTTTCAAAAAAAATTTTTAGCTCCTTTTTAAGGTCATTTCGTTTTGCACTTGCTTCCTCAATTTTCCTATTTCTATTTTCACATTCGTACTCATTTTGCAGGAAAAGTTGAAGAATCGATAATCAGCATATGAAATCATTCATTTCATTCCTCTCACCATCATTAATGAGTATCAGTAATAGCAGTGTCGTCCTTCTCACACACATATATATGTCCCAAAGCTATTTTAAATTTCATTTCAATACTTTCATATACCACTCTATATTACTATCAGCTTTATCATCTAGTAGTTACAACAAAAACAACAAGTACTGCTACTTTTACTGCTGCTACTACTGCTACTAATACTACTACTAGCTACTGCTGCAATTGCAAGTGAAAATTGCCCACTTGTCGATAGATAAATATATCATTCATGGCTTGTTTCTTGCATTTGCCAATTTGACTATCGATATAGTCCAATATCGGACGACAACAGCAGCAGCCACGCAAATAACATTTCGCCAGTTTCGTCAACCAAACACATAAATACCTTAACTTATTGAATTTGGATCTAGCCTAATATCAAATATATATTTATCTATACTGCTGACCCTAGTCCATCAATAGTCCATCAATCAGTGTAGCCCGGAATGAAATCTTTATTTATTTGCAATATTCATTTTTTAAAAAATGATTGATATATTAAATTGATTGTGATAATTTGCAATTTAAATTAAATTTTTTTCAGTGTTACTATTGTCGTTTTTCATTTACTTAAATGTCTTAATTTCATTATAAACTAAAATATACGATACAAAAAGGCTAACATTTCGAATTTTTTTTTTTACACATATATATTTTTCATTCGATGAGTGACATTTCTGACCTCTTGACATGTCGCCTATGAATAAACTATGACTGTTATAATATGAACTTGGCATATTGCTAATAATAGACTAATACGTATCTCCTATTAACAGACTAAATTAATACGTTTGCCGCTAATAGATGTAGAGTAACTGTTTGCTAGTAAAAAACTTTAAATTTCTCCTAGTATCAAGGAATAATTTTCATGTCAAACTTCATGTTAATATAATCCATAATGAAATTAATAGTAATAACTTCGAAAATGATAGTTTCATTATCTTGAAAAAATTTTTTATTCAAATAATGATTGCTTGCTTTGGATGGAATTTAATGATGAGAAATTATTTATAATTATTCATTTTAAAGAGGATATCGTTTTAAGTTCCCTCTATTCATCTAAACATTCGTAAAATAAAATATTTCGAATTCCTTTTTTTTTATTTTTCTTTCTTATGCACAAAAAACAATGATATCCAATGAATTATCAATGTTTTCAGTGATTTTTGTATTTATGTAAGGATAATAATAATATTTGTTGGTTTTTTATCTTTTATCATCTAGAATTACAACGACTGCTGACTATTTTATTACTATTATTATTACATTATTACTATCACTATTACTGTTACAATAATATCCATTATCAATGATTATTAATACAATCAGTAATGTTAACGATTCCTGACTATTTTATTACTATTACTATTACTATTTATTACTACTATTACTATTACTATTTTATTACTTAATAGTAATATATATGTATATTATATTTAATTTATTTTTACTATTACTATTACTATTACTATTATTACTATCACCATTTTTTTTTGCTGTCATAAATACAGTTAATATCAGAAAATATTTTTACTACTGGAAAATACTTAAGTAACGCTACATATAATTAGTGTTGAAAAATATTGTTATTTAACTATACTAAAAGTTAGAGAAGCTTAAGTGACAAAAACAACGACAAATATTCAATTTAAAACTACTGCATTAATTTAACTCTAACAATTCAATATATTCATATTATATTTAATTCTAAATAAATTGCAAATTCAATTTATTTAGGAATAGATGTCTCTCTCTCAAAAAAAAGTGCAACCAATAGAACTTTTATGCTAAGCATTTGAAAAAGGACATATATACTTAACATACATACACACCGTTGTGGCTCTATTTATCTATTCCAGTTGTTGGCCACCATAATATAACAACTCTTCAAATATTGATTATGAGGTCTTGAAAAGAAAAGAAAAAAAAAGACAAGGAAAAAGAAAAGGACAAGGCTTATGTGTATTTGTTAGTTGATAGAATCAAAAAAAAATTTATTGAAAATACTTCATCCCATCGTTATCTTCTTAATTTTAAATTTCTTCCCTTCATCAAAATGATGAATTCATTTGAATTTAATTTATTCTATACATCCATTCCAATACATCTATTATTACTGGTCAATGCTGATCGGGTCGTCAATGCGTTATAAATTGAATTCATTTTTAAAATATTTATGAAATTCCTCATAATTGGTTAAAATTTTTGCTATTAGTATTGCTTTTTTTTTTTCTTTTTTTTTTTTTTTTTTTTTGAACGTTTACGAAATCATTCATTTGACGTAAAATTAAATCATTCTGATAAAAAAAAAAAGAAATATAAAAATTAACTGTTATTCATAGGCAGGTTTTAAAAAAAAGGTAGTGGACAAACGCGACAAAAATTGGAAGGAAAAGGTGGCCTTTCAAAAATAAACAATAATGCAAATTGTGCCAGTTGATGCTCTTTACCTCCAGTGGTAGTGCAAACGTTAAAAATCAACGTGTTGTTGTATTTGGACAGGAGCAATTACCGAAAAGGCCAAATTCATCAGCTGATCAGCAACATAGTGAATTATTACGATCTGGTCGAAATAGTCAAGGTTCAGCATCCTGTCCAGAAACATTTCATACCTATGCTGGTAGCCCTATACGGGATAGTCTATACTACAGAAGTCGTAGTAATTCACGCTGTAGCTCACGAACTGAAATTTTACAACCTGGTCAGTGGACAAGTGTAACATCACAAGTGAAATTTCGTACACTTACACCAACTGAACAACAGGAAGTTTTTGAAGCACAGAAAAGAGAAAGATTATTACGTGAAGAAACTTCTGGTGAGTAATTTTTTTACATCTAGTGTAATCAATAAATGATCATTGTAACTCTTTTTCTATTTCATTTTTTTTTTCATTCATCTTTTGCCTATCCTTTTCATATCTAGCTATCTATCTGTCTATGTGTCATTTCCATTTAAAAATTCATTTCAAAAATTTCAAAAGAATTCTAATTCTTATTACAACAGGAAAAAAAAAGGAACATTTATGCAAACTAATGAAACAATTAAATTAATTATTCAAACAAACTAATTAATACATCGTTGTAACAGTAAAAATTGTAAGTTTTAGATTAAATAAATTATTTAAGAACTTTTACAATTTCTTTTCGTAATTATACATTCCCAATTTTTTCCCTGATAAAACAATGATTGTAAGGTTAGTTCTTTTTTTCTTAAAAGATCCTGGAAAATCTTTTAACAAAAAAAATTTAAACTATTTAAACGATTTATGAGTAAATTAAAATTTGTGGAAATTTTTTTTTTTTTTTTTTTAGATAATAAATGAAAGAATAAAACGGTTAGGAAGACAGAACTTATCAATAACGTCATAAATTGCATTAATTTTAATTATTTTTGATAATAAAATAAAAGATATTGATAAAGAACAAATTTTTTGCATAACAAAAAAATTTATTTTATCAGCAATGATTAACAACATTTGTAATTATATTTTTTTTATCATCATTTCTAACAATTACTAATCTATTTTTTTTTTGCTCCATCATTTTCTTAATATATTAACAATTTTTAATTTGTTATGCAAAAAACAAAACAAATTCTTTTTCTTTTCAAATTTGAAATTTTTTTTTTTAAATTCATTGAAATTTTTTAGCTGTTACAACAAAAATGGATGATGGGGCTGATACAAGTGGTATCAGTCAACCTATTGAATTAATCACTCGTATACCGGATAGTCCTGGATCTCGTTCAAATTATGGAGAATTTTATTGGTAAAATTTCATTAGTGAATATATAATTAATTTTTCTAATTTGGTATCAAAAATTTAAATTTGAATAATTAATTTAATAAAAAGAAGAAAAGAGTCAAGAATTTATTTCATGGGATAAAAATTACAAAAATATGCTTGAAATCTTTAACACGATTCCACTAAACGAATACATTATTAATTTATTAATTCGATACTAAGAATTTAAAATTGAATAATTAATTTAATAAAAAAAAGGTCAAGAATTTGTTTCATAGATAAAAATTATAAAAATATCCTTGAAATCTTTTTGATACGAATTCATTGAAGTATACATGGTATATAGCACTAGCACTTCTCATGGTATAATAAAAATTTCAGAAAATTTGCATCCTTAAAGAAATTATTTTGAAAATCATTTCACTCACTTCCTCAATTGGAATATGATTTGAAAATCATATTCCAATTCGTACCATTACCATTTTTTATTAACATATCTAATAAAAAAACGAAAAATATTTTTCAAAATTTTTTATTAGTTCTGTTTTTCATTTCCAAATACATTCATTCATAAAAGAAAAAAAGTATTGAGAATTTAGATAAAAGGGAAAAGAATTAATGATTTTAAAAGGAACTTAAAAAGCTACTTGAAAATATTTCTAACGAGCTTTTTTAATTTTTTTTTTCAGGAGATAGATAAAAGAGAAAAGAATTATTGATTTTAACAGCTATTTAAAAATATTTGTAGAATTCAATAAGTCGATTCTAAAAATAATTTTAAAAAAAAAATTAATTAATGCATATCAATTAGATCAACGAGAAGAGGAAAAAAAATTCCTGGTGAAAAAGAAAAAAAAATATTTTTAGTAGTGACAAAACAAACATAGAAAAATAGAAAAATCAATTTTTCCATGCTGTTATATTTCTCTGACTAAGGTTAAGAAATGCAATTTGAAATGAATTATAAAAAGTAAAAACGTCAATAAAGTAAATATTATTGTAATGACTCGTATAATCCTCTCTCTTTCATTATTGAACATTTTCAAAAATTTCAAATTTCACTTTTGATTAGAAAATATAACGAAAAAAAAAGAAGTATCTATTAAAAAATATATATATACAAAAAATTAAAATTTGAATATTGAGAATTTTCAATCTAATGAAAGCTAAATTTTTTCAAACGAAACAGATATATAATTACAGATGAAATTTTTGAAATAATATTTACTGAACAAATTTCACCTAAATTTGTTAAAATTAAAAAAAAGGGAGCAAAAAAGCAAGTTACATTCTTTCTTTTAAAATACTAGTAAAATTTTAAAAAATGAAAAATAAATTTCAAATTTATCTTTGAAATGATAAGCTAAATGAAACTCATCATCAACTAACAACAATAATTTCTCTTACTCTTATTCAAAAATTCGTACACTGAAAACTGACAATAAATTTTTAGAATAATTCTGAACATTTAATTAAAAAAAAAATTTCGAAATAATATAAATTTAGGGATATTAGGCAAATAATGAATGTTATTAATTAATTAGGTATTTATTAGTAAGTATTAATCAGATATTATTTATCTATAGAAGATATCAAATATCAGATATTAAATATAAAAATATTAAATATTAGTTAGATATTAAAATATTATTAGTTAGATATTTATTTAATGATATTTAATAAAAAAAGAAGTTAAATATGTATATTTTAGTGAATATATGAGTAATCTAATTATGCATTTCAATTTCCGGTACAAATATAGGGATACCAATGGTGAAAACGTGTATCACGTTTCGGATTCATTTGATAGCGATTTAATGCTTGAAATAGATAGCAGCAGCTATGGTAAAGGTACTTCTGCAGCACGACTTGATCGTACACAGGAGGATCTACACAAATATCGTCAACGTATTGATGCTAATGTGGAACATCAGAAAGAATATTCCGATCTCATATCAGCTTTACAACACAAAGTTTTTACTTCTAAATTTAAATTTAATCATAATTTGTTAAATTAAAAAAAAAAAAGACAAGCAAAGTCGCAAAAATTCGCAATTACTTTAACTGCTAGCTAAATTTTTTATATCATCAATAGGATAAATAATTTTCTAAATTTAAGTAAATGTTGTTAAATTTCAAAAATTCTCATTTAATTTAATAACTAGCTAAATTTTTTGTGCTATCAACAGGATAAATAAATTTCCTAAATTTAGGTAAATATTTTTAAATTTCAAAAATTCTCATTTAACTAGCTAAATTTTTTATGCTATCAACAGGATAAATAAATTTCCTAAATTTAGGTAAATATTTTTAAATTTCAGAAATTCTCACTTAACTAGCTAAATTTTTCATGTCACTATTTCCTGAATTTAGGTACAAGAATATCGACGACATATTGCTGATCTTGAAAGTCGAATAGCAACACGTCGAACAGATGAACAACTACCACCATCATTTACATTAATTGATTCAACAATGTACTCAGATGGAAAATACAAGGATGAAATTTTATGGAGTCCTAAAAAAGGCTTAGATGATACTGATTATCATCTTATGGCTAAATTAGATGAAGAACGTCGAAGGTAATGAAAAAATTTTATTTTCTTTTTTTTTTTACAAATGTAAATTTTAATTATAAATATTTTAAATACAAAAAAATTTGTGTAATAATAAATTTAAATAAATTATTATTTCATTCAGACACAAAAATTTGTTCACTTAATTTTTGACACCTTAAAAATTTATATTTAAATAATTAATTGATTTTTTTTAAAATTAATATATGAACGAAATGAAAAAGTATTTTATTTTATTTTTTTTTGAAGAGCTGATGATTATCGGATACAACTGGAACAAGAACGTATCCAGAATGACCAGCTGTTACATGAAAATGAACGACTACGTCAACAATTTGAAA